>VMDO01009880.1:0-74658 GCA_007922755.1 Pedetes capensis
TGACTCATGCCATGGTATTTTCAGTGGCATCATATGGTTGTGAAAGCTGGACATTGAACAAGAGAGACAGAAAAAGAATTGATGCTTTTGAATTGTGGTGCTGGAGACATCTATTGAATATACCATGGACTGCCAAAAGAACCAACAGATCTGTCCTAGAAGAAGTGCAACCAGAGTGCTCCTTGGAAGCAAGAATGGCCAGACTGTGTCTTACATATTTCGGACATGTAGTCAGGAGAGATCAATCCCTGGAGAAGGACATCATGTTTGGAAGAGTGGCAGGTCAATGCAAAAGAGGAAAACCTTCCACCAGATGGATTGACACAGTGTGTGCAACAATGGGCTTAAACATAAATAAGATCGTTTGCCTGGCACAGAATCGGCAAGTGTTTTGATCTGCTGTACATAGGGTCGCTATGAGTCGGACTCGACTCGACGGCACCTAACAACAACAAAACAATGATTTGAAAGAGTTTTCTGGATATAAGTCTTTTATTGGACTGATTTTTAAAAGTATTTTCTCCCAGTCTTTGGCTTGACTTTTCATTTTCTTACAAGGAGCTTTTGAAGTACAAACATGTTTACTTTAATAAAGTCTAGTTTATGCATGTTTTACTCTATGGCTTGTGCTTTTAGTTTCATGCCTAAGCATACTTTAACCACAAAGAAATCCCCTTGTTCCTTTATGTAAATTTTATAGTGTGAGCGCCTTCATTTATGCCTATAATTTAAGCTAATTTTTATAAATGATGAGGTAAAGATTTAATTTCATTTAAAAAAATGATTAGCATGCATTAATCATACATATTACTGGGTATTTTGTACTATTTCAACACATCCCACAGCACATACCAATCATTTCTGGGTAATTAGCATTTCTCTTTTCTTATCACTTCTTCATGTTTCAATGCTTAAAACTCTTCTGTTAGAGAGTCAGGTGCAGTGGTGCAGGCCTGAGGCAAGAGGATCATGAGTCTGAAGGCAGAGGCAGTCTGCAAAGCATAGTGAGACCCTGTCCCAAAGTAAAAAGAATAAAAATCAGGCAGGGGTGCAACCCAGGGATAGAGCACTTTAAAGGCAGATATGAAGTCCTGGGTTCGATCCCCAAGTACCTCAGAAAACAAAACAAAACAAAACAAAACAAAAACTCTCCGGTCTTCTAGGTCTTCATAAACCATGCAATAGGTTTTGGGAACTAGACTCACCAGAGTGCTATGGAGCATCAGAACTGATTCTCTTTACCTAAGTGTGCTTGGGTGCCCACTCCCTTACAACAACACCATCAGTCCTTCCTCTACCTGCCCTCTCATCCTTCCCATCCTCCAGTGATCACAATTCTACAGTCAGACTGACTCTTTTGCTTCCAGATATGAGAGAGAACATGTAGTATTTGTCTTTCTGTGTCTGGCTTATTTTATTTAACACAAGCTTCTCCATTTCCAAACATTATGTTTCAAATAACAGGATTCCATTCTTCTTTTTGGGGCTGGGATTTGGCTCAGTTGGTAGAGCGCTGAGCTGCAGTCTCTGAGGTCCCGAGTTCAATTCCCAGCACCGCAAAAATGGGAGAAGGGCCTGGTAATCCACTCCCAAGGCAATCCTGAAACAGCCATTGAAACCCCTGTGAGGGTCTCTATGAGTCAGATACTGACTTGATAGCAACCAGCAACAACAACAATTCTTCTTTTTTTGCTGGGTAATATTATATTGTGCATATATACAAGTTTCCTTTATCTACCCGTCTGTAGATGGGCACCTGGGCTGATTCCATGTCTTAGCATTTGTGAATAATGCCACAATAAACATGGGAATGCAGGTATCTCTTTGGTGTTCTGATTTCACTTGCTTTGGATATGTATGGAGAAGTAGTATCACTGGATCATGGGGTAGACATATTGTTAGATTTTTTTTAGGGAGTTTCATACTATTCTCCCTCATGACTGAACTAATTTGTATTCTTCCCATAATCAAGGTATAAGAGTTTCTTTTTCTCTACATACTTGCCACCATTTGCTATTTTTCTTCTTTTTTTAAATAATAGTCATTCTAACTGTGGCAAGATAGTATCTTGTAGTTTTGGTTTGCATTTCCCATACTGCTGACACTGAGAAATTTTTGTAGTTTTTGGTTATTTGTATTTCTTATTTTATGCAAGCGTAATTTTTCTAACAATCATTCAAAACTGACTGGACCAGTATATAAATAGAGAACTGCCAGAAAATCAAGCTGGATTCAGAAGGGGGTGTGGAACCAGGGACATCATTGCTGATGTCAGATGGATATTAGCCGAAAGCAAAGAATACCAGAAAGGTACCTATCTAAGTTTTATTGACTATGCAAAGCCATTTGACTGTGTGAATCACAACAAATTATGGATAATACTGTGAAGAATGGGAATACCATAGCACCTAATCATATTCATGAGGAATCTGTACATGGACCAGGAGGCTTTCATTTCAAAAGAACAAGGAAACACTGTTTGGTTTAAAGTCAAAAAAGGTGTGTGTCAGGGCTGTATCCTTTCATTGTACCTCTTCAATCTCTATGCTGAACAAATAATCTGAGAAGCTGAACTTCATGAAGAAGAATCTGATGGCATCATGATTGGAGGAAGACTCATTAACAACCTGCGTTATGCAGATGACACAACTTTACTTGCTGAAAGTGAGGAGGATTTGAAATATTTACTGATGAAGAGCAAAGAACACAGCCTTTGGTATGGATTGCAAAACAAAAATCCTTAAAACTGGGTCAATATATAACTTCACAATAAGTGGAGAAAAAATTGAGGTTGTCCAATATTTTGCTTTATTTGGTTCAACAATCAACACCTCTGGAAGCAGCAGTTAAGAAATCAAAAGATGCAAGCCTGGTGCAGTGGCGCATACCTCTAATCCCAGTGACTCGGGAGGCAGAGGCAGGAGGATTGCAAGTTCAAGACCAGGGCCAGTCTGCATAATTTAGTGAGACCCTGTCTTAGAAAAAAAAAAAGGGCTGGGGTGTAGCTCAGTGGACCAGCACTTGCAAATCATGCAAGCGTGAGGCCCTGGGTTCAGCCCCCAGTACTGCAAGAAAAAAAAAAAAAGAAAAGAAAGAAAAGAAAAAGAAAAAGAAGAGAAGAAAAAAAAAGAAATCAAAAGATGCATTGCATTTGGAAAAGCCATTGCAAAAGACCTATGTAAAGTGTTGAAAAGTAACATTGGAGACAAACGTGCTCCTGACTCATGCCATGGTGTTTCCAGGTGCAACATATGGTTGTGAAAGCTGGACATTGAACAAGGGAGATAGGAGAAGAATTGGTGCTTTTGAACTATGGTACTGGAGATGATTATTGAATAGACTGTGGACTGCCAAAAGAAGCAACAGATCGGTCTTAGAAGAAGGGCAACCAGAATGCTCCTTGGAAGTAAGGATGGCCAGACGGCATCTTACATATTTTGGATGTGTAGTCAGAAGGGGCAATAGCTGGAGAAAGACATCATGTTTGGGAGAGTAGCAGGTCAATGAAAAAAAGGAAAACCTTACCTAGGCAGATTGACATAGTGTCTGCAACAGTTGAACAGTTAAACATGAATAACATTGTGTGCCTGGCACAGAATCGGGGACTGTTTTGTTCTGTTGTACATAGGGTTGCTATGAGTTGGACCTGACTTGATGGCACCTAACAATGACAAAGATTCAGATCATTTGCCTCTTTTAGAATTGGATTGCTTTTTTGTTTTTAATTTTAAGTTTAAATATTCTGGATATTAGTCCTTTGCCAGATGAATAGTTTGACAGTATTTTCTTGTACTCTGTAGATTGTTTCTTCATTCTGTTAATATATATATATATATTTAACCACACTTAAGATTTTGATTTTATCCCATTGATTAACTTGGGCTTTTATTTTTTGTGCTTTTGGGGTTCTTTCCTAAAACTCCTCATCTGTACAATGTCTACAAGTGTTTCTCCTGTGTTTTCTTCTGCTCATTCCGCAGTGTCAGTCCTCACTTTCAGGTTTTTGATCCACTTTGAACTGATTTTGTAGGGGGCAAAGATAAGGGTGAAGCTTTCAGCCTTCTGCTTGTGGATGCCCAGCTTTCCCAGTGCCCTCAAACATCTGCCATGCTGCAGCAGCCTTGTGTCTGGGGCTAGAGGGGGACTGCGCAGTTTCCTTCCCCCGAGCAAAACTACTATGCAGACTCCAGGGCACTGCAAAATGGCTACAGCCTGGCCCTCCTGGTGTCAGGGTTGCCTGCACCATGGAGTGATTGCTGGAGTTCCAGCCCCTGGCTGCTAGGACTCCCCTACCCGCCTGGGTACACGCCTCCTGGTAGCCAAGATTGCATTTGTTGGTGCCCTTTATTCTACCCCGTGCCACAGTCACAAGTCTGGATGCCATGGAGACACCGACTTCCCCTGGCTGCTTCCAGTGCCTCTTGCAGCCGTGCACTGGTTATTCTGGGTCTGTTTGAAGGAACACAGGGGCACGGCGGGCCCCGCTCTTCGGTCATCTTGTCCTTTCCCCGACCCCCTATTTTTAATGTAGTTTTATGAGGGGGAAGCACATGGAAAATGGATAGTCATGACCATTTTAAATGTACCACTCAGTAGTGCTTGCCTGCCGCCCTACCACTGTGGAGGGATTGGTGCTGTCAGATCTTGGAAGCTAAGCAGGGTCGGGCCTGGTTAGTCCTTGGATGGGAGATGGCCTAGGAACACCAGGTGCTGTAGGCTTGGGAGAAGAACCCGGAAACCCCCTCCATGGTACCTCAGCCATATCAGATGACTTTTTTGTTTTTTTGCAGTACTGGGGGTTGAACCCAGAGCCTCGAGGCTGCATGCTCTGCAAGTGCTGGGCCACCGAGCTGCACCCCCAGCCCATTTTCTTACTTTCTGAGATAGGGTCTCGCTAAGTTACACAGACTGCCTCTGGTCTCGAACTTTTGATCCTCCTGCCTACCAAGCCGCTGGGATTACAGATGTGCACCACCACTCCCGGCAGATGGCTTTTAACTGTGTTCTCGGGGCCTTTGTCCCGGTCATATTTACAGCCCCATCAGAGAGCTCAGCTGGGCTCTCAGTTCTTGCTCTGAATGCTGAGCCACAGGAGCCCCGGGTAAGTGACAACGTCCCGACCAGTCAGAGAGCAAAAGCCTTTCTGAAAGCAGAGGACCTGGGGCCGAGCTCCGCAGGTGAGCAGGAGGCGGCTGTGCTGCCCAGATGGTAAGGACAAGCTCTGGGTGGCAGACGGCACAATGCAGTCGAACCCAGGGACATTGCTCAGGACTCGGGCGCTTGCCGTCTGAGGTGGCAGAGAGCCATCTAATAACAGGAGGCGAGAAACGAGGTCTTGATGGATCTGGGGGTCCTGTGGAGCGGCTGAAGCTCATCTGAAGTCAGTAAGGTTGACCCACACACTTAAACAGAGGCAGGAAAGGCTCCTGTCTGCATTTGAAAGATCATGCAGCCACAGTGTCACCAACGAATTAGACACAAGCCGGAGACAGAGGACAGTTCACAGCTGGTACCCTAATTAAAACATGACAACCGATGTGTTTCATATTTTAATTGAATAAAGTGACGCAGAAATCCTCGTAATGAGAGTCAGGTCGCTGCTACTAGTGCCGAAAACTGTTCTCCCTACCGCTGGCACTGACCCCATGACACCCTCTTGCGAGCAAGATAGTCCCTTAGGTTGGGAAAAGAGGACCAGGTAGTGTCCAGGCAAGATACTTTATTGACAGCCACAGCACGAGGGGGTCCACACACACACACTCATGCACACGGACACCTGGTACCTCTGTAGCCGTTCCTGATGGTGCAGGTAAGGCCCGCGATCTGTCCGGTCTATCAGTGTCTCTCGGCCTTCTTCTCCCGGAATGGTTAGGCAGAGTGCGGGTCAGTTGGGGACAGGTCTTCAGCCAATGGGGAGCTCGGTCAGGTGGTCCGCCGAAGCCACCTGCTCATGCCGGTGAGTGCCATCAAGTTCCTGCCGGTCTCCGGGCCTCTTGCCTTTATACCTTTCAGGCTTTGGTCTCTGACGTCTCAGAACTAATGCATATCAGGTAGTGACGTCCTTAGGTACCAGGTGCTTATTGGGTGCCAGGTGTCCAACTTATCACTCTCACCATGCACAAGTTGGTTTGAGCTCAGGTTACATCATTTTATGGGGTGTTTACTACATCCCACACTTCATGTTTTACACACAATTAATTCTTACTCCTATTTCTATTCCTTACACACCCCAACCGCCGTGGCTCAGGAAGGTACTGCCACGTGAGTCTGCCTCGGCAGGCTGGACCACGGTTCTGCGCAGACGGGAAGCAGACAATGGAATGGTGACAGCGAGGGCGAGACAAAGATCTTGATCCTCCTGACAACGAAGCCAAAGCCCCAGCAGTGTCTGTGAAAACAGATGATGGCAGCGTCTGAGCCTGCGACGTCTCGCGGGAGCGTCTCCCTGGGGGCAAGATGCGCGGCCACCTTCAGCTGCTGGTCTCAGGCAGAAAGCAAAGCAAAGCAACGCCTTTGCAGGAGAGGTTTCGCCTTGCTTTGTTCCCTAAGAGGTGAGAAAACAATGAGTTGGTGAGGTCAGGTGACTTCGATAGGCCCTAGGAGCAGAGACTTGAGCCCAACACCAGAGCTACTGGCTCCCCTCCCAGGCTCTCTGCCTGGGGCCTCTTCACTTCCCCCCCCAGCCTTTACCCCCTCACAAACATGAGGCTGACAAAGCCTCTCCCCTAAGCCGTTACAGATGAGAACAAAATGCTGTGAAAGCCCTTAGAAAACACAGTCTGGCGTATGGTTAGTGCGAATGACATGATCACTATTACAGTTCTGAAACCCGGCTGGGAAGTTTCAAGTTGGAGGAAGAGCTTAGGTCTGACACCCAGGGCCGACCCTACACCCCTGAATGGATGGGCCCTCTCTTTGAGGCTGCTCCAATTCCAGAGGTGCTGATTTTCTCCTTTCTTCATTCACTGATGCCATTGTTGTTGTTAGGTGCCTTCGAGGCTGTATCCAACTCATAGCAACCCTGTGTACAACAGGCGAAACACTATTGTCAGTGCTTCTCTGCTGTTCATAGGGTTTTCAATGGCAGATTGATTTTTGGGAGGGGGTTGCCAGGTCCGTCTCCCAAGCCTACAGCATCTGGTGTTCCCAGGCAGTCTCCCATCCAAGTACTAACCAGGCCCGACCCTGCTTAGCTTCTGAGATCTGATGGGATCGGATGCCACAGGGCTACCGCTGCAGGCAGCTGATACCACAGTTAGAATAAAATCTACCTTTTAAATTTCAATAAAATGTAGTAGTGTTATCTGATAAAAAAAAAATTCTTCTATGAAGTCTATACCTGTGATTAGCATGAATGAAGTGTGTATGCCTTTTCTCATCTCTTCCTTGGAAAAAACTTACCTTTCAGGTATGAAAATTGCACACCATGTGGCCCCCAAATCACACATCATAAGTTTGTTTGAAAACATACTTGGAAAAGTTTGATACTGTGAAATATAAAAGGATCATGGTTTTCTCCACTCAGCCCCTAGCACCATGCATTCATGCAAAAGAAAGAAAGAAAGAAAAGAAAGAAAGAAAAAGATCCACTTATTCATTGAGTCATCCGTTCATTTGCCCATCCATTCATTTGTCCATCCAATCACTTATCCATTCATTTAGCAATTGTTAAGTGAGAGAGCCTGCAGCTGTAGCCCTGTGGCATCCAATCCCATCAGATCTAGGAAAAGCTAAGCAGGGTCGGGCCTGGTTAGTACCTGGATGGGAGACCGCCTGGGAACACCAGGTGCTGCAGGCTTGGGAGAGGGACCTGGCAACCTGCTCCCAATAATCAATCTGCCATTGAAAACCCTATGAACAGCGGAGAAGCACTGACAATAGTGCTTCACCTGTTGTATGTAGGGTCGCTATGAGTCGGATACCGACCCGACGGCACCTAACAACAACACAACAACAAGTGAGAGAACATTCCTACGGCCAGGTCCCATTCGATGCAACAAAAATACAAAGAAGTAATTCAAAACAATACCTCCTTTTAGGTGAGTGACAAAAAGCTGTAAACCCCAAACTTTACTGAAGGCACATGTGCTCTTTAGTGGACATTTTTACAGGTATCAAATCTCTGGAGCAGAGGACTTGGAACGCAAAGCCCAGGGGGCTGCTAACCCTGCAACCCAGAGAGTAGGGCAGGTGGGAGAGGCAGCAGAGGTTCCCCTGAGCGGGCAGCAGGTGGTGTGAGCACCTGGCCGAGCTGAGGAATGCCTGGCGAGCCCTCAGCGGGTGGAGCTCAGGTTGTCTGCCCCAGGGCATCTTGTAGGTCCTGCTCAGCCCCTGGAATTCATCCAGAGAGCCAATGAGGGGATTACCTGCCTAAGCTCTCAGACGTGCATTGCACAAAAACCAAGTGCTCACTCTGTTTTGGCTTAAAGGAGGACACCCCAGCTGGGATCAGCACGGAGTTCCTTCTGAGGGGGCCAAAATCCACATTTGCATGACAAGTGCATTCTGAAGAGGCTCCCTTCACAGTCTGAGGGCCTCCCTGGAGGTGTGTTTTCCCAGG
The DNA here is from genome assembly GCA_007922755.1 of Pedetes capensis. Taxonomy (NCBI): domain Eukaryota; kingdom Metazoa; phylum Chordata; class Mammalia; order Rodentia; family Pedetidae; genus Pedetes; species Pedetes capensis. The sequence continues at coordinate 8,561 of VMDO01009880.1, forward strand.
ACTCAGTCCTACATGGGCTGGGATTTAGCTGAGTTGGTAGAGCGCCGCTCTGCAGTCTCTGAGGTCCCGAGTTCGATCCCCAGCACCGCCAAAATGGGAGAAGGACCTGGCAATCCACTCCCAAGGCAATCCTGAAACAGTCAGCCACTGAAAACCCTATGAGGGTCGCTATGAGTCGGGTATGACTCGACGGCACCTAACAACAACAACAACCCTACATCCATTCTTCCAGTTGGGAGCTGCAAAGGAAGCATGTCTCTGGGTGGGGAAAGAGCCAGCCCACAGCTCCTCCCATCTCATTTTGAAGAGTGTTTTAAAGGATTTTGAAATGGGGAAGATGTTCAATGTGTCTGTCACCCCAAACTCCCAGTGGTGTTATGAGAGAAACGGGGTCAGCTCTCTTTTTGTGTCAATAAGGATGTTGCTGTTGTTGTTAGGTGCCGTCGAGTCAGCTAACCCCAGCCCTATGTAATATTATGCGAATGACGTGTGTATAATTTGCATCTCATTTACTTTGTTATGTATCAGACACACAGACATCTTGTCATCATTTGTCTTCACCTTGGCTGGGAAAGGCAGCCTCAGGAAATTTGTCTGGTTTGTGAACACCAATCTGGTGTGCTACCAAAAAGATATAGGGCAGCCCGGTTGGAAATCAGTTAAAAAAACGTGGAGTTGAACCTACTCACTCGGCAGAGGAGGAAGTGCAACCCAAGAGTGATTGGCTGCCACTGAGGACAGGCACAGGTGAAGCCATTCCGGCCTGGCTGACCCCGTCACGTTCTAGCAGCCCATTTTCCTCGGTCATTAGGCCTTGAATAGTTTGTGGGCTATTTTGAGAGCGACATTAACTCTCTCGCTATTTACAAATCTTGGACAAATAAATAAGACGTTTGTTTTCCTGTCTGAACCCTCATCTTTCCGGGCCCTCAGTAAAAGGCATGCTTTTCTGGGGCCTAAGTTCTCCTGAGCACTGCACAGCCCTTGGCCTTGGGCAAGAGGACGCCACACAGGAAGGACATGGGGCTGTGACTCTGAGTGTGGCCAGGGGAGCCCAAAAAGTTCGTTGCAGACCATGGAGTTCTCATGACAGCACTGTGGGCCCCGGGATGGCCTGCGCCCCAAGTTCTGAGCCAGCCCCTGCTCCGTGGTTGGGACCGCACACATAACACATTTTAATTGGAATGCTAAATTTAGACAGCAAAGAAGCTATTCTAAAAGCTGCAAGAGAGAAATGCCAACTCACTTGCAAAGGCAAACCCATCCGAATAACAGTTATTTGCTCAACAGCAACCCTGTTGTTGTTGTTGTTGTTAGGTACCGTGGAGTCGGTATCCGACTCATAGCGACCCTACATACAACAGATGAAACACGATTGTCAGTGCTTCCCTGCTGTTCATAGGGTTTTCAATGGCTGATTGTTTTTGGGAGTGGGTTGCCAGGTCCGTCTCCCAAGCTTACAGCACCTGCTGTTCCCAGGCGGTCTCCCATCCAAATACTAACCAGGCCCGACCCTGCTTAGCTTCCGAGATCTGATGGGATCCGATGCCACAGGGCTATGGCTGCAGGCAACAGCAACCCTATAGGGAAGTAAAGCTTAGTCAGACCTCATTCAAGCCCTGAAAAAGAATAACCACCAACCAAGATCATAGTACCCAGTGAGTTCAAGACATTCCATGACATTGACTTGCTTAAATGGTTCGCAGCCACCAAGACAGAATTGCAGAGGATCCTTGATGAAACAACACTGCCAATGGAAGACGTAAGACAACCCCAAATATAAGATCCAAGGAATGGATAAGAAACATGAGGTGAAATTAAGAAACCAATAGGCTAAACATGAATCAAAAAGTAATGGAAATGTGAAATTGATGCAGAATATGTTGCTCTCAAAAATTACTGTCAATGTAAATGCTCTTAACTCATCACTCAGGAGACATAGCCTGGCCAAATGGATTAAAAACCATAATCCCTTTGAATGTGGTATTCAAGAGACTCAGCCCATCCACAAAGATCATAAAAGGCTGAAAATTAAAGGAATTCTTTTACACTGCTGATGGGACTATAAATTAGTTCAATCATTTTGGAAATCAATATGGAGAGACCTCAGTAAACAAGGACCAGAACTTCTGTATGACCCAGCTATGCTACCACTGGCAACATATGCAAAGGGTGATGAGTCATCATACCACAGCGACATCTGGATCTCCATATTCAATGCCACACTCTTCACAATAGCAAGAATATGGAACCAACCAAGATGCCCATCAATATAAAAACAGATAAAAAATTATGGTACATATATGCAATGGAATAATACTCACCAATAAAAAAGAAGGAAATAATATCATTTGCAGCAAAATGGATGGAACTGGAGAATATCATCTTAAGCAAATGAACACAGGCTCAAAAAGAGAAATACCTTATATTCTCACTCATATGTGGGAGTTGAATCTTTCTTAAAGGAAGAAAAAACTATACATAGGTAGATGTGTAAAAATGAACAATTAAACTTACTTAAGAAGGGCAAATATAACAGTAGAAAGAAGGAGGGAAGGGACTGGCAAAGGGAAGCAAAAGAAGGCCAGAAGGGGAGGGGAAATAATATAAAGGGACAAAGGAGGAGAAGATAATCTCAATGTAAATGATGCAACGTTATGAGTACAAGGGAAAAATAGAAGAATATAACCTATAATTGCATATGAGTCTTACCACATATTAATCAAAAGTTTCCATACATTTTCTAAGCCCATGAAAGTGTAACCAAAAGTGATGTAACAGTTGCACAATGGAAATAGCAAATGCTGTATTAGTCTGTACCCCACCACCATTTATCAATAAAGGGAAAAGAATAAATCACATGGAAATACCATAAATAACACACGTTATAATTCTGCAGTATGTGGAACTTAAATAATATTACTTATCTGCATTCCAGATACAAATACCTGACTCCTTGTCCCCCTATCACAACAGGCCCTGAAAATACATCAATTTCATTATTTTCTCTCTTTAACTTATTACTGTTCAACTTTTCACTTAGGAAACCCTATAAATCCTCAAAACCAAAAAGCCTCTATACCTGTCTTTTCCTGCTTCACCATGCCAAACAATTTTCTTCATATTCTCTGGCAATATTACATGCATTACCTTCCCTCCATCTCTGTTTCCGTAACTTCACCAGGATTGCCTTGTGTATAATCTGGATCTCTGTAATAGGCTGCCACCTTGTGATAGCCATCTTACCATATCCACGTGGCCTGGCTGAAGTCCCAGGTACTCAATCGACCTCTAATCTCAGTGGTGCTGTGAAGGAGCCTGGTTGATGTGATTACTGTGCGTGACCCACTGACTGTAAGTAATGGGGATCATCACTGATGATCTTGGAGGTCCTGATCCAATCAGCTGAAAGGCATGATGGGAAGAGCTGAGGTCTCCCTGGGGAGGAAGAAACCCACCTCTGGGCAGCACCTGCCTCTTGTGCTGAGCTCCAGCCGGCCACTCCTGTGATCCCGCTATGGATCTGGAGTGCCCTGCCAGCCCCCGATGGCATTAGCTGGTTCCCGCAGTCAGTCCCTCTTCCCCATCTCCAGCGGGCTGTGTCCCTGCCTGTGCCCTGGTAGCCCCAACCTCCACGCCTCGCCACTCCTGACCTCCACTCCTGCTCTAGCCCTGCTGCAGAGATCTCCCTGAGTGTCAGCCAGTGTGACACGGACACTCACCTTCACACAAAAATCCAGCGATGCATAAAGGTCCACGGTCCTGGCCTTGCTCTCCAAGCTACAGCCTCTGGAGCCCGACAGCATTTCTAGACTCTTCCTCCCTGTCCTTTCTGATCTACCCGCTTACATTCTCTAATCACGTGATGTTCTCCTAGATCCTTTCCTTTCTTCTCTTTTCTTTTATCCTCTCTTTATCCTTCATTACTCTTGCAATGGTGCAATGATGTGGTGTCTTCTGTGTACCAGCTCTCTCTCCTCCACTAAGGAAATGTCCCAGCGTGCAGAGCCCAGCTCACACCACCGCCTTCAGGACTTTCCTGGTGCACCATCTTGCTGCATTTCTCTGCTTTCACGCTTCCTCTCCTATCCACTCTGCAGTATCTCCTGCTGGAATTTCAAAACTGCTTGTGATACTTGATAGAATGTTCTTTTCTCTTCTGAAAAGTGTCATTCAGTCTCTGGCAAGTAATACTTTGCTTTTGACACTAGAAGACCCTAGAAGAAGTTGTCTGTTTATGTGCCTGGGCCTGGGAAGCAGAGAATATTTGTGTGTTCCTCACTGAGAAATGTAATGTTTCACCCACATTTCCATAATTTTTGTACCATAAAGTATAACGCAACACCTGAGAGATGACGGGATCAGATGCCACAGGGCTACGGCTGCAGGCGGTAATATCATTAATAGGACTTTATTTTATAGAGCTCTGATTGTTAGTGAATTAAGTGGTTTGTACACAATTAGTGACTGTAATTTGCATGTGTGTGCTACTGGGGCTTGGGCCTAGTGCCTGGCACATTCTAGGTAAAGCACTCTATACCTGCCCAATCTAACTGTCATTTTTTAAAAAATTAACTATACATGCCTTTTGTCCATTTTTGTATTGGCATTTTTGTTTGTTTTTTAAAGCGCTATTTATATATTAAAACATTTTCTCTCTCAACTCTTGTTGGAAATATTTCCTAGTTTTCTTCTTCTCTGATTATATTATTACTATTGGTAGAGCGCTGCGCTGCAGTCTCTGAGGTCCCGAGTTCAATTCCCAGCACCACAAAAATGGGAGAAGGACCTGGCAATCCATTCCCAAGGCAATCCCGAAACAGTCAGCCATTGAAAACCCTATGAGGGTCGCTATGAGTCGGATACCGACTCGACGGCACCTAACAACAACAACCAATCAGTTTGCTAAATTGTTTTACTTTTGGCATCTATGTATGATTTCCTTTCTTGCTTAGTTCATTTGTTATTTTATGCTATTTTTATTCCTGTGCCTTACCTAACTTGACTGGCTAATAAAGCGATAGCATAGCTTGGATTTGGACTGAAAGAAGCTTGGATGATATAACTTGGGAATGTTTTTGTAGCTTCATCTGGAAAGTTCTATCATTCATTCTTTTTGAGATCTAACTTGTATTATAGACAGTTGTGATATACTTAATGCGAAGATGATTGTAATGCTAGAATACTAACACGTTTGGAAAGAATTACTGTGCACAGCTTATAGACACTCGCGTTTCCAATGCAAGAGAGAGATTAAGGTTTCACAACGGAAATCACGCCAACTCCGAGTTTCTAGATGTGCCCGAGCAGTTGAGGCGCCCTGCAGCCTTAGAGTTTATCAGGACCACACAGCTGTTGCCTCCATTAAAGAGAGCGCCAAGAGGAAATAACGAGATCATACAAAACTCCAAGAAGTAAAAACTTCACTGCCAAATCATAGAGCGCCCACAAGTCTTATTGCTTATTTACATAACATTACTCAAGATGCTTTGCATTAAAGTTTTTCTTTGAACAATTGCCCTCTCTGTAATATGCCAAGAACCAAGTATGCGTTTCCAGGGGCTGGCACCGCACTGATAATTTCTGAACACTAAGTATGCAACCGCCACTCCTGGTTCACCCTGGACTTGCCGGTCAGACGTCTTTGGCATGCATATGGCGCTGGAGAAAGAACTCCATGATTCTGAGAGGGAGAAATAGATGAGCCTTCTTCATTTCTGAATAAATACGCCATTCGATTCACGTCAAGGCAAGTTAATTTCACAGAGGCTCGCTCCTGTTTCCTGGAGATAATAAGATGTGAAGCGTTTACTTAGACGCTTGGTAAGATTCTTCAGACCCCATCCTCGTCGGCTGTGTATGCTCTGCACATCACACATTCAGACAGGATGCCTTTGGTGTTTGTAATTCCCACCTTTGTCTACTTTCCATGGTCAGGCACGGCTTCCCCACTGCTCTCACTCAGCATTATTTCAGTTTCACTAAATCAGCAATAAACGAAGTTTCCTTGTCTAAGATAATGGGGAATCTTGGGAGAGTACTTTTGGATTCCCATAAAATCAGGCGTTAAGTAGCGTCTTTGAAATTAGAACATGCATAAAAATGCATTCCACAGGTCAACCTAAATGCACATCAGTATATAAGCTTGCAAGTCCCTTTTAACTGGCATTGCATTAGCCAAACACTATTAGCAGGTCTGAGTAGAGAGTATTTTAATAAAACAGATCTCTGTCTATGCACATAAAGTTTATACATGAAGTATTTACTGGGTTTCCTATCAACGTACTAATCAAACCTCATAGAACCTTTTGATTTTAACATATTTTAAACTTTCTGGTAAAACTTTCACATAAAGAGAAATTAAAGTAAAATTCATGCCTGAGATGCTATACAGTGATATCTTGCACTTGACCACAGACTGTTCTGGAAGCCTGGGCAAGTGTCCATCAGTTGGGTGCCGAGCACTTTTTTTTCTCATGGGAAATAACGCAAGTGTATTTCATTGGTTCTTCCACCCACAAATAGCTATGTACCCTGTGCTGTCCACAGTATTTTACAGTTTGGTATATGTACAAAGATGGGTTCATTTCAAACACGCTTCATTGAAAATACAATTTAATCATTCCAGGACTCTAAGGATTTAGCTCAGTTGGTAGAGCGCTGCACTGCAGTCTCTGAGGTCCCGAGTTCCATTCCCAGCACCGCAAAAATGGGAGAAGGACCTGGCAATCCACTCCCAAGGCAATCCCAAAACAGTCAGCGATTGAAAACTCTGTGAGGGTCGCTATGAGTCAGATACCGACTCGATGGCACCTAACAACAACAACAATAACAACTCTAAGCTTAAACCACCACCTTGCCTGTTTTAAGGAGTGCATGGTGGAGAGGAAGGATGAGAGGGGGTGTTTGGAAGGCGTCCCTTCCATGACTGAAGGCATTTTATCTTCTGAAGTCTTCTTTGTGGTCTGCTTTTTTGCTTGAGGTTCCTTAGCCAGGGGTGGAGATGGCCGTCTCCCTCACAACCTCTCAACAGGCATCTGCTTCTGTCTTCCCCCAGGATCATTCTAAAGCGGGATACCACGCAATTATTCACTACCACCCTGCAGAGCTGGAACAGACTGATTCTTAACTTGGTCTCTGCACCACAGATCTCACCCTAATTAGAAAAATGAAAGGGTTAGGGACCTGGTGGCTTTTGGGCATTTGTGAACAGACTGATTCTTAACTTGGTCTCTGCACCACAGATCTCACCCTAATTGGAAAAATGAAAGGGTTAGGGACCTGGTGGCTTTTGGGTATTTGTTTTTGGTCCCTGGACATAACAATGAGGCATACCCTCACTCTTAACACTGCAAGCAAAAAACCAACCAAACCAACAGTAAAACAAACAAACAAAAATTGACACGTTTGAAATGTTCAGATCATTTTTTCATAAGAAGTCAAATTTACTTTGTATACAAATTGAGGATATCTGAGGGATGTATCCAATTTCTAACAAGAACATTGTGGAATCCAATCATCCCTTTCTCAAAGAAGATGAATTCTGGCAACAATAATTACTAGTCATGTTTTTCTTTGGAACTATATGCTTACAATATAGTTTTTCCTTTACTTCTTTTTTTATTATGTGTGGAGGTGTTTCCCACGGTAAGACAGCCTGATGTTTGAAATATGATATTTTAAAGCTGGGCTGCTGGTGGTTATTGTAAAATGCATTTTGATGCACAAAAACAATCACCATAAGGTTTCTTGGAAGTCCTTTGCTGTCTTCCTCAGACATTTAAAACACTCACATCTAGTTACACCAAAGACCCCTCACTTCAGACAGTGGACACTCGTTACATGCTACACAGTGCTTCTCATATCATGGGGCTCATATAAATGTCTACCAAATTAAAGAGAAAGATTAGAGAAAATAAGGAAATTTGTATCGACTACAGTCCTCAATCAATTATTAATTCTACCGTACTTTCAAAGACAATGTCTAGCATACTACCAAGAACTATGACAAATAGAGAGAAGAAAGATCCTGGTCAAGAGGAACATCTGGGATCCAGTGAAAACCCAGGACATCAGACCCCAAACAGCCCAGATTGTTAGAAGAGATAGGTAAAATGAGTAGAGATTTGGAAACTGCATGACAGATGTAAATTGCCAACCCAGAAATGAGAAAGTTCAACACTTGGGGAAAAGAAAGAAACAATGTCTGTGATTTATAACATTAAATCAGGGAGGTGGGTGGTGGTGGCTAAAAAGCAGCAGGGCAGGGCTCAGGAGCCCAGCACACACATCTGTGGCAGCAAATTTTGGAGCCGAAAAATTTGCATTATGAGTCCAGGTAAGTTAAGAATTGAAATAAAAAAGGTGATAAGTCTTAGAAGAATATACAATGCATTATCGTCAATGTCCAGTTTGTAAAGAAAACTTAGTGACTTGCCAAGGCATGGGAAAGTGTGGCACACAGCAGGAACAGGAGATCAGTAGAACATCCACGTGGTTGGCTCCAGAAATAATAGTTAAGGGGCCCCAAACTTCAAATAGTCTATTAAAATGCGTCCATAGACTTAAAGGAAATCTGCTTAATGAATTACAGGGAACTGTGGCCCTGAAGAATAAATGATAGAGGAAAGCAACAGAGAAATGGAGCTTCCTTTTTTCTGCCTGGGTGCCACATCAAAACCAGAGCCATCCACATATGGTTAACTGAGTTTTGCAAAGGCTAAGAAAGGAATTCACTGTAGTAAGGGTCATCTTTTCATCAAATGGTTCTAGGTCAATTATATGCCATATACAAATAAATAAATAAACAGATTAACTGATCGACTAAAAACATCAACCTGTATTTCACATCTTATGCAAAAGTCAGTTAAATTTAATAAAAATCTAATGTATAATATAAAACTATAAAACTTCTAAAGGAGACCAGGAAAATTGTGCATACCTTTGGACTTGCAAAGATATTTTAGGTAATATACCAAAAGAATGATCCATAAGTGTAAAAATTAAATTGGACTTTATCAAAATTCTATTTAATTTTTGCTCTGTGAGAAACACTGAGAAAGGAATTAAGGAAAAAATTGGGAAGACGTATTTGTAAAGCACACGTTAGATAAAACCTGTATACAGGATAAGCAAAGAACACTTAAAACTCAATAATAATAAACAAAGGTATACCCATTATAAGTAAGCAGAGTATCATTGACTTAGGAATGCATTGATACAAAAGATATACATACTAACTTACATTTAAATGTTTAACTATGGGAAATAATTATCAAAATAAATTCAGATATTATATCTTATAGGAGAAGGACGTGGCAACCCACTCCCAAGGCAATCCCCAAACACTCTGCCATTGAAAACCCTATGAGGGTTGCTATGAGTCAGACACGACTCGACAGCACCTAACAACAACAACAAGAACATTATATCTTAACTAGATACTTGCCCTAAGCACTAAGATAGTTTCAAGATATAGTTTATATTTTACCTAAAATCAAGGAAGCTATTTAAACTAGGAATTTATGTTATCAAGTCTGCTTTCAAATCACACAGAATGAAACAAAGTAGGAGAAACTAAAACTAGAAAGCTTTGGGGGCTGTTGCAAAGTTTGAAATGGTCTGTGAACTCTAAACTCTTTAGTAAATATTTTGGATAATGTAAAGGATCGTTTCAAGTATTAACTTTTCCTCAAACTTTTTAAAATAAAATGTCAATTAATAGAGTATATCCTACCTGTGTATATTATGTTGGCTTTTTAAAAAAATGAAATGCTGTATAGTCTTTAAGAGTTAACAGGAATCTGAGGCTCTCTGAGACACTATTAATGGAATCCTGACCAAGGCCACAACTGTCAGAAAGCATGAGCTAATGAGTCAATGATACTCTGCTTACTGATAATGGGTATACCTTTGTTTATTATTATTGAGTTTTAAGTGTTCTTTGTTTATGCTGTATACATGTTTTACCTAACATGTGCTTTACAAATATTTCTTCCTAATGTTTTCTTTCTTTCTGTGCCTCACACTGAAGAGAATGGATCTGAAGGCACCCATTTAGGGAAGTCCGTCCAGGCGACCGTTTGCAATACTCTCCTTGCAAGTTTTGCGGAAACTAGTTTCACCCGGAGTCACTCAGCTCTGTGTAGTTACATCTCAGCTCTCCCCGGGGCTGGCTTCGCCTCGATGAGGTTGACTCTGAGCTTCTTTCGATCTCTTTTGTTGGAAGGATAAAAACAATCTAAGGGATCCACTGGGGAAGCCAGCAGAGTGGCCCGGATGGAGAGCAGTGTATCCTGACCGTGGTGTCTTAGCTTTTCTAATGAATGAGTCATTTCTAATTTATCATAAGATGTCACAGGCCAGCAGTAAGGTTCTTTATGGAGGAGATCTTCATGTGCAGGGAAAGCAACACCTTGGAAAGGGTCACACACGCCTTTCACAGTGTGCGGAACATCATGAAGAACTAAAAAAGTAAATTAGAAGAAAAGGTCTCATTAAAGGAAGAAGAAAAACAAAACAAGGTCAAGGAGAGAGAGGAGCACTGTGCAGCCACAGCTTCCTTTGTCTTTTCTGGAGTCAGACAAGCCCCCTGGAGCTTCAGGGGCCCTGGGCAAGGCCCAGCGCTGGCTCCTCTGGAGGAGGTGTCACAGGGTTGGCCCACAGGTGTGACCTCCAGAAACCCCACTGGCCAAACAACCTCTTTAGTTGCCACTGTAGAGTCACAGGATAGAGCAGAGTATCAACTGTTTATTGTTATCTTAAACAGTGAGGTGGTAAAAATCTTTGCTTAAATCTTTTATTATGTATTCAATTATTTCCTTATTTAATTAATGCCATTAATACTCAGATGGCATCAGCCTTCGTCATGCTGGCCAAATTATTGATGATGTTCAGTTTGTTAGTAACAGCTCCATATATGCCACTATAGAGTGAGTCCAACAGTCTCAGGGAAACGGAAATGTGGTGAAACTGGAGCATCTGAGCCCAAGACCTGAGGACATTCTCCTGTGTATGTAAGTGGCACATGCTCAGAAGGCAGCACAGTAATAGATGCTGTAAGACTAGCCTGTCCCTCTTAGTTATTAGCTGCACGTTAGTGTAGGGAGAAATTGGGAGAAAATTGGCAAAAACCCCAAAACTGGGAAAACAGCTTTTGAAGATCTAGTATGTAAATGAGAAATCTAGGGAAAATGAAAGTAACTTTGGACATTTGTACAAAACCCTTCACAAATCCCCTGAACCTGATTGGACAAATTGGACTCAAAGCTGATTGGCTCAGGCCATTCGGTGGGTGAGCTATATAAGAAGCTGCACTGAAGTAGCTTGCTCTCTCTCACCCAGACCACCAGTAAGGAAACAGCTTTCTCTCTCTCTCTCTCTCTCTCTCTCTCTCTCTCTCTCTCTTTCCCAGACCACCAATGAGGAAATAGCTCTCTCTGTTGCAGACCACCAACTAGACAAGTACTCTCTCTCTGACCACCAAGGAAGCAAGAACTCTCTCCTGCTGACCACCGAGACCACCAACATGAAAGCGTCTGCCCTTGAGACAGTATAAGAGCTGCTAGCACTTAAAGCTGTACGCTTTGGGTTTTCTCTCCATCCTGATAAGGGCAGAGAAATAAAGAGCTGTTTATCCCCACAAGTCAAAAGCACCAGAGGCTTTTTCCTTTCTCCCATCTCCACCGGTGTCCCGAGGGCTGCAGGAGTCCACACCCCTCACCCAAGGGTCCCTAGTGAATTGTGTTTAGTATCTGTATGTGTGACAGTGCCGCCCATCCGAACATCCAGGCCGGACCAGGGGATGAACGCCCCACACATTAGATAACACATGTGAGGCAAGTAGGTCAGGGGCCTGGGTGAGACAGACAGAGGCAGACAGAAAGACAGACACAGAGAGAAGAGCTGTAGCTCAAAGAGAAACTGAGGCCACACACAGCAGAGCTTGGACCTTAACATGCACTGGCACAGATAGTGTGACAGAGACTTTAAAATTAGGTCCCCAGAGCTTCAGCTCAGATGTTATCAGATCAGGATGAGGCCCAAGCACTGGCTTCTGAGCACCTGGACTCAAAATTTAAGAAACAGTTACTGATGTATGCCTGCATCTCATTATGTCAGCTTATGACAAACAGTTATGAAAGACACCACACAAAGGAACACAGCTGCGTCGCCGTGAATGAGGTCCTGCACATCACTCTGTGATATTTCTCTGCACCTGCCCACAGGTGTGGAGTCAGTTCCTGCACATGGCTGTGTTCACAGGAGGCACTGCTAAGCCGAAGGTGTACCTTGCACTCACATTATGAGAGATGAATGTGAGCTGCCTTCGAGTATCTGGACTGGGCCCTGGAGGCCAGTGGTCGAGGCTCAGCCCTTGTCTGTCCTTTTCCTGCTGTCCCCCTCAGGCTCCAGACTTCGTTCTAGCCAGATTTTGCTCAATCAACATTCAGGAACAAATGAATAAACGCAGGGATAAGTATTCTGAATACTCTGGTGTTACGGACAGAATTGTGTTCTTCCAAAATTTACGTGTCGAAGTCCCAACCTCCAGAGCCTCTGTGTATGATTGTATTGGGGGACGGGGCCTTGAAGGAGAAAACCAAGGGTTAGAGAGGTCCCAAGAGTGGACCTTATCCTGTAGGGTGCCTGTCGTCTTCGGGGGAAACCAACCCTGCCTTGCCCTTGGCCCTCCAGGCTCCAGTCTGCATCAAAATGCGTTACTGTTGCTTTGTTGTGGCGGCCCTGGAGGTTTCATTCATGATGATTTTGATGACTCTGGGGGGTAGGGGAGAAGAAACTGAGGCAAGGAGGTCTTTTCCATCCTATTAACTAGATGTGGGTCTTTCCCTAGATTCTCTGCTGACCCAAGGCATTTCTGAGGTCCCAGTTCCCACGCAATAGGGAATGAAAGGTCAATGATGGGCGGTTGATGGGACAGAGGATATTCTTACCTGGCAGAGATTTCTCTGAAGTTCCTTGATTAAAACTATCAGTCCAAAAATGACAGTAAGTTTGTCTCAAAAGAGCGATGTCATTACAAGGGCCCTGGATGAAAGGCCATTAAAGCAGAATGGAAGCCCCCCACCATCTATAATGGAAGGCCTGGCTGGAGCAGAAGCTGCATTTCATGATGGGTCAAAACCACACCATGGCGGTAAGAAATGGGGGGATGTGGGAAGATGCAGCATGGAAGCAGCAAGGCAGCCAGACTTTTGGGGAGAAAAGGAGAATTTTGGGAGAAGTGGCTGCTTCCATATATTAGAAGCAGAAGAAAGCAGTGGACACCAGCCAGTGAGGGAATGGGGGGGGCGAAGGGACAGCCCAGGGACAGAGGAGGACCCGGGTTCTGTGAGAAAGAAGGGTGGCAAGGGACAGAGGATGGAAGAGCAGCACTGAGTGAGGCGGGCTGTGGACGTTCGAGCTCTGCCAGGCTCCGGATGGAGGTTTGTTCATGAAGAGCCCCCGAGAGGGGACTCTCAGGGAAACAGAGTCGAAAAAGATCCTGGACAAGTGTCGTTTGCATCCTTTAACTGAGAAAGTGATCGGGAAGGGTCGTGAGAGGTGAGGGGCAGTGAATGTGACAATATGTGATGACATGCACGGGTGGAAATGTCCTAACGACACCCACGGAGTTGTACATTACATATTACCGATAAAAATTTCAAAAAAAGAAAGACAAGGGTGCTTCGGGAAACAGATCTTCCAAGGAGCCGATTTGTTTCTCCCGTGCCCTTGGGGAACCGCACACAGTTCTCACTGTGTCCCCCCGGGGGGCCCAGTGGGGCATGGCTGCTCCCTGCTGCACCTGACCACTGCGCTGCTTCCATCCTCCGCCTTCACACGCTTCTCCACTCACGGCCACCTGACCTACTACCGAGTTCCTTTTCTAGAGCACTTTTCCTCTCCCATTACCATTTTATTGACCTAATTCTTATGCACAGTTTAGATGGAAAATTAAAAACCTCTTTTCTCACTCATGGTTGGACTGAAGCAAAGTGATCTATGCAATTTATCATCCAAACAAGGACTTTTTTGTTAATTAAAAGGGGTTATTGCTAATCACCATGCTGACAGAACAGGTTAAGTCAGCATTTGCTCAGAGCAAACGGGATTAAATGCTATGTGAAGACTAGGATTCCGTGATATAGGCTCTGTATTAGTGAAGATGGCATAATGCTGTACCACAGACCAGGAGCTTAGCCCACAGACATTTATCCTGCCACAGTTCTGGACATCAGAAGCCCCAGACCAAAGGCTCAACAGGGCAAGATTCTGCTGAGCCCCCTTCCTGGCTTGTGAAAGCCTGTCTATCATCCCCCTGTGTGTTCCTGTGGCCACCCCCTGCACGGATGTGCGTCCTCCTCTCCTCTTCCATCTAGACGCTGCTCAGATTGGCCCAGTGGCCATCCTAATTCCTCATTTTCACTTGATCAGCTCTGCAAAACCCTGCCCTACACAGGGCCACATTGTGGGACCTTGGGGGACACAAATCAGTGTGTAAATTTTAGGGAAACACAGTTCAGCCCGTAACTGGTCTCAAAGCACCCTGGACTTGTCCTCCAGACAGCAAAGTTATCTTGGCCAATATTTAGTATTTGTGCACGCATTGATTTAATATCTTTCTCCGCCATTCAGGAGAGCAATGAGACCAGCTATTTCTTTCTATACATATGAAAGTGCCTGGCAAATAATTGGCATCCAATAAATATTTGTAAAATAAATGAGTGGAAGCCAAGATATAATGATATGCTATTGCTGTTGTTAGGTGCCGCCGAGTCACCATCTGACTCATAGCGACCCTTATAGGGTTTTCAATGGCTGACTGTTTCTGGGTTGCCTTGGGAGTGGGTTGTCCCCTCCTTCTCCCATTTTTGTGGTGCTGGGAATCAAACCTGGGATCTCAGAGACTGCAGAGCAGTGCTCTACCAACTGAGCTAAATCCATAAAATCCTTTAGAAGGATAAAGCCTGTCTGCTTCAGAAAAGTGGCGGGAAGGGAAAGAAATTCTGATGCTTGGTCTTTTGGAGACCCAGGGCCCTTAGTTACTGTTCTTAAGCGAGAGGCTGAAGTTTCGGGGTACAGGCAGGCTGCACGTTCAAGAATAAAGGGAATTTGATTTTTTTTGAAGAGGGCAAAATAGAAAGAAAGAATAATGAAGTATGACAGAATGACTCAGAAATCCCAAGTGTCTATTTGTGATGCAGTGGGTGACAGGCAGGACCAGACACGTACTGAGATCAAAGAAAACCTTGGGCCAGCTGCAAATGCAACACTTATAAACCCCTACCAGCACCTCGCTGGCCAAGGAGTTGTGACTTGCCCAGGGTGGAAGACACCGTTAGGGGCGCCTTGTCAAGATGTGAGTGAGGGACTCGGATCCCTGATCTCGGGCTCCTCTCCGTTCCTGTCTCTCTACTCATCTGGGCTATGCTTCCTGTGCTCGTCAGCTGTCCATCGTGGTGACAGATGGTGAGAGGTACCAACCTCACGAAGAGGAACGAGGACCTGGGCTCACAGTTGCCAGGTGCTTGGTTTCCCTGATGCTTTGGGCCTGTGGTGGGGAGCGCAGCATGACCGGAGCAGACAGTGGAGGAGCATCTGTACCTCGCAATTCTGGGAGGAAAGAGAGGCAGGGTCCCAATCCCCCTCCAGTGCCTACTCCGGATGACCCACTGCCCTCTTTTTTTTTTTTTTTTTTTTTGCAGTACTGGGGGTTGAACCCAGGCCTCGCGCCTTGCATGCTCTTTTATTATATATTCAATTGTTTCCTTATTTACTTAATGCAATTAATACTCAGGTGGCATCAGCCTTAGTGATTTTGGCCAAATTATTGATTTACCTTTCATCTGAAAAAATATTCTAATAACCTTAAAGGCATATTCCTTTAAAATATTTAAGTATGACACTATTGTTGTCATAAGGTGCCATTGACTCATAGTGACCCTGCATACAACAGGTAAAACATTATTGTTAGTGCTTCTCTGCTATTCATATGGTTTACAATGGCTGAATTTTTTTTTGAGGGGGGAGGAGTGGGTTGCCTGGTTCTTTTCCCAAACCTACAGTACGTGGTGTTCCCAGGTGGTGTCCCACCCAAGTACTAACCAGGTCCGGATCTGGCGGGATCGGATGCCACAGTGGTACGGCTGCAGGCTGGATAACATTAGAGTAATCATAATATAATGTGGACACTGCTTTTATGCATACCTTACATATTCTCAAATAAAAGATCACCTTTTAGCCAGGATGATTTTTGTACAGCCCTCACAGGTGGCTCTGTAGTACCCAGTGAGTACCACCGAGGTCTCTGCATCCCTCTACCAGTGGCCTTAGCCTGAACCTCAGCAGCCCTTGGTCCCTTCCTTCCCAGGAGATATTTTAGGGTTCTCAACCCAAATTTAGTGTGAGAAATCTAAGATCTTGGAGTTTGCAAGAAGGGCAAGGAGGTTCCCTGTATCGAGAAAAAGCAAAGTTGAGCAGGAAAATGATCCTCTGACTTGCTTATTTTTAAAATTCCTTCTGTAATTCCCTGATGATGAAAGCCTTGTTCCAGATGACAAGGTATCAAAAGAAATATTCTTTCTGGTAGGTGAAGAGGACGCTTAGGTAAGTGTGGCCATGAGCAGGGTCGAATGGCATACTGTGTGGAGGGCATTTAGTATGGAGAAGCGGGCCTTTTGGCCCTCACTCCCTAAGTTGCTGGATGCTACCTTTCAAAACAGTATATATGACGTTAACAGGTAACCTGAAATGGATCACAGAGGCAAGAGGGTGCCGGAACGCTAGAAACCAGAAGAACTGGGGTCTTGTCCAAGCTGAGGCAGTGCAATTGGCGGAGCAGCTGTTCTGGGTGGTGACATTGTCCCTAGCAAGATGAGCAGGGGACCTCCTGCGCCCAGGGCTGCCATGCACACCATCTTAGGTGGCACTGACTGCTTCCTGAGAGGTAGACAGTACTCAGTGACTCACGGCAGGGGGGAGTGGGAACATTTGACATGGCGGGCAGTCTAACCCCACTGCTCCACGAATTCTGAAACAGAGAGAAAGTGTTTCTTGTCCACATCACAAGTCCAATTGATAACAAGTTCATGTATTCTCTGTACGATGGAGTATCGATACTCTG
This sequence comes from Pedetes capensis, assembly GCA_007922755.1. Classification (NCBI taxonomy): domain Eukaryota; kingdom Metazoa; phylum Chordata; class Mammalia; order Rodentia; family Pedetidae; genus Pedetes; species Pedetes capensis. Next base: position 25,686 of record VMDO01009880.1, read on the forward strand.
TCATCGTTTGTGATCTGTGTCACGGTCCTTACACAAAGCACAAGCTCATGGTGCTAGCTTTCTCTCTGCTACAAACCACCACAAACCGCAGCTTAAAACACTATGCGTTTATTATCTTTGATAATTAATTGCCTTTGGGACTAACTCAAAGTCAATTGATTAGCAGGTGTAATTCCATCTGTAAAATTCCATTTTCCATGTAATGCAACGTAACCACTGGGGCATCACCTGGCTCACCTGGGTGGGCCTCAGCAGGCCATCTGGGAATTCTGTCTGCCCTGCTTTATGTGGTAGCTCAACTTCTGGCCAAGGGAGAAAATGAACGGAAACAGTCAATATGGAAATGCTCTACGATAATTTAAACCCTCTAAAGATCATCCCCCCACATGTCTGCCAGCTTGTCGTGCTGTGGGGGCTTGCGTGTTGCTGTGATGCTGAAAGCTGTGCCACCGGTGTTTCAGATACCAGCAGGCCACCCATGGTGGACAGGTTTCAGCTGAGCTTCCAGACTAAGATGGACTAGGGAGAAGGACCCAGCAGCCCACTCCCCAAACAATCAGCCATTGAAAACCCTATGAATAGAAGAGAAGCATTATCAGATATAGTGCCAGAAAATGAGCCCCCCAGGTTGGAAGGCATTCAAGAAATGACTGAGGAAGAGTTCTCTCCTCAAAGTAGAGTTGATCTTAATGGCAGAAATGCAGTAAGACCCGTGGGACATCCTTTTGCTGATGTGGCACGACTCAGAAGGAGAAGAAACATAGTGCCTGCAACACTGGGGTCAAACAGAAAAAGATACTGTGCCTAGCACAGTGACTGGGAAGTGTCTCGTTCTGCTGTACATAGGATCGCTATGAGTCAGACCTGACTTGATGGCACCTAACAACAACAACAGCAGCAGCAACAACAACAACAACAGACTTCTAAAAACTTATTAAGGGCACCCTTCCTATCTAAGCAATGTTCTTAAAACAATAACTTATTAATTTTATTTTTCTTATGTATATATTTATTTTAAATGTTAAGTAGTATAGAACACAGCAAAGATGAAAATGGCATACAAAATCCCTCAGCAATGACAAATAGATTGACTGGCATTTTATGAGCTGTTTCTTCACTTAGATAAAAGTGAAGAAAGATGGCCTGCAGCTGTAGCCCTGTGGCATCCAATCCCGTCAGATCTCAGAAGCTAAGCAGGGTCAGGCCTGGTTAGTACTTGGATGGGAGACCGCCTGGGAACACCAGGTGCTGTAGGCTTGGGAGACAGACCCGAAAACCCACTCCCCAAAATCAGTCTGCCATTGAAAACTCTATGAATAGCAGAGAAGCCCTGATAATAGTGTTTCGCCTGTTGTACGTAGGGTCGTTATGAGTGGATACTGACTCGATGACACCTAACAACAAAGAAAGATGAGAATTTGTAGCAAGAAATAAGTTTTAAAATATGAGATTATAATCTGTAGTCTTCTTTTAAAAATAAATTTATTTACATTAGATTTCACTTTAACGAACCAGTGAAAGAACTAGAAAAGAAGTTGCTGGAAAAACTCATAGACACAATTGCAGATGACTGTCCAGATGTTACCAGAGTTTTGATCATACAATTTGAAAATACTTAGGACTGGGTTTAGCTCAGTTGGTAGAGCGCTGCTCTGTGATCCCTGAGGCCCTGGGTTCAATCCCCAGCACTGCAAAAAGGGGAGAAGGACCTGGCAGCCCACTCCAGAAACAATCCCTAAACAGCCATCAAAAACCCCATGAATAGCAGCGAAGCACTGGCATAGTGCCAACCGTGGCACAGTGTCCAGGAGTGTCTTGTTCTGTTGTACACAGAGTGCCTATGTGTCGGACTCCACTCGATGACCCCTAACACCAACAACATAATACTTAAGTCTTCTATGCCTGTGGATTTCATAGCTGCCACATTAGTGTTGAGGAATAGATTTCATTGTATTCAATGCATCTCTCCCGTCTTTTATCCCCGCATTTCCTATTTTCATTCATCTCATTGATAGTCTTATTTTATTAATGTTGTTGTTGTCGTTAGGGGCTGTCGAGTCAGGTCTGACTCCTAGCGACCCTATGTATAGCAGATCAAAACACTTCCCTATTCTGTGCCAGGGATCTTATTTATGTTTAAGCCCATTGTTGCAGACACTGTGTCAATCCATCTGGTGGAGGGTTTTCCTCTTTTGCGTTGACCTGCCACTCTTCCAAACATTATGTCCTTCTCCAGGAATTGTTCTCTCCTGACTACATGTCTGAAATATGTAAGATGCAGTCTGGCCATTCTTGCTTCCAAGGAGCACTCTGGTTGCACTTCTTCTAGGACAGATCTGTTGGTTCTTTTGGCAGTCCATGGGATATTCAATAGACGTCTCCAGCACCATAATTCAAAAGCATCAATTCAATTCAATTCAAAATTTTATTGATAAAGTTCTTTAAAAAGTGCTTGTGGGCAGTTTCTGCAGAGGTTTTGTGGAGAGAGTGTTTTCTCAGAACTATGTAGATTTCTCTTTCTTTCTTTCTTTCTTTCTTTCTTTCTTTCTTTCTTTCTCTTTCTTTTTCTTTCTTCCTTTCTCTCTTTCTTTCTTTCTTCTCTTTTTCTTTCTTTCTCCTTTCATCCTTCCTCCCCCAATCCTACTCCTTCTTCTTCTCCTCCTCCTCCCTCTCCTCCTCTTCCCTCTCCCTCTCCTTTTCCCTCTCTTTCTCCTTCTCCCTCTCCTTCTTTTCCCCCTCTTCCTCCACCTCCTCCTTCTTCTTGCTGTACTTGGGGGTTGAACCCCAGGCCTCACACATGCTTTGCAAGTGCTGCACCCCAGCTCATTTTTTACTTTTTATTTTGACACAGGCTCTCACAAGTTACCCAGGCTGCCCTTGGCCTTGAATTCATGATCCTCCTTGCCTCAGTCTCTGGAGTCACTGGGATGACAGGTGTGTGCCACCATTCCTGGCCCAATATTTTCCTATTTTCTAACATTGTTGCACATACATTTTTCCCTGTTTTCTACATTTTTCTTTTAACAGGCTGGTTTTTGTCATCAAATAATTGCTTCTCTCTAAGAATGGCCCACGGAAGCCATGTCTTCAAATTCTTTCCTGTTGGAAATGTTTTTCTGTTTCCTATACATGAGAGAACAACATGGCTGGATATTATTTCTGATGCCCCCACTTTCTTTCTAACAGTCTTTGCGAGCTTTGTCTTTTTGCCTAGAATGTCACGAATAAGATTCGACTGTTCTCCTGCCCACCCTGTGATTGTGACTTTCTTTCCTTCCTGAAAGCTTCAATAATCCTTTATCCTTGAAATTCCGTAAATTTTACATGATATGCTGTGATGGTAATGGCTCTGTATCAATGTTGCCCCCCTCCCCCGGAACATTTTGACTTTTATGTCTATATTTAGAGGAAAGATAATTCTATCATATCTTCTCATTGTTTTTCTCTTCCTTTTGTTGAATTCTCAACTCCCAAGCCCTGGATTATTCAAAGCTCTCTTGGCCCTTCCTGGTTATTCCTGTGACTTTCATTGCTCTAATCTCTGGGTCTTTCCAAGCATTCAATCTGATTATTTCCATTGTAACATCTAGGTCAGTAATTCCAGCTTCAGCCTTGTTTCAGTTTTTCTGAAACACTTGTCAATTCCGTTCCAATGTGGCCTTGGTCCGTACTGTGCTCTGTTTGTTCTTGAACTGCTATTTTTGTCGGGTTCTTTTTTCAATTTGACTTTTTTTGTCCGATGGCGGGTCTTTGCTATACTCCGTGCAGGGATGATAGTATTATATTTTCCTATAGGGAGGATGTTAGGTAATTTTCCCTCCTTACGTTATTTTTAAATTTCAACTCTACTTTTATTTATTTATTTATTTATTCATTTATTTATTTATTTAATTTTGCTGTAGCATGCATAAGATCCTCTCTCCTCTCTCTCCTTCCCTCCATCTCCCTCTGTCCCTCTCCCTCCCTCTATCTCCCCCTTTGTCTCTCTCTTCTTATCTCCCCTCTGTCCAGTGCACACAGAGTCCACTGTGTTAGGTGGTGACCATCTCAGGCCAGCCCTCTGACACGGTGCTGTTTGCCCCTTTCCTATGACCATTTGCTCTTTTCTGATGGCAGCTGAGACCCAGGAATTGTCTGTAGAGCTCTGAACAGTGTCTCTCAGATACCACAGCTCTACTTTTTCCTCCGAGCTTGTGTAGACACCTTTTAATCAAGATTCAGTTTCAAATTTACAGTTGAGAGCTGGGCCCATAGCAGAAAATCTTCAGGTGTTCGGTCATTTCCCTTTCCAGCTGGATTCCCTGGCAGAAGACAAGATAGGCGGGTATTTTCTGCCCTTCCGAAATGCTGGTGGTACAGGTCCCAGCACACGGAAGCCTCTCCTCCTCCTCTTCCTCCTTTCCTTCTGCTTTTCATGTTCTTTAGGCTGACTGCTCAACTCTGCTCCAGGCCCAGCCTCACCCTGAGGGATAATTGTACACACACCCAAGGCCTTTTACTTTTACTCTGTCCTGCAGAATGGCTAAGAGTGGACAAAGAAGCTACCTAGACATCAGGCTAAGCCATGCCAAAAGTATTTCTTTCCCTTGTCCCAATTTTCCCAAGGTTTTTGACTTTCTCCTCCATTCACTTCTGGTGCTTTGCTGGGTCTTATTGTTTTGAGGGTTGTGGCTTATCAGGCATCAGGGTAGCTAATTAGAGATTATACCATCAAATTCATACAGAAAAATGTTTGAATTTTGTTTATTCAAATATTGTCTTTGGAGATTTATTCATAAAACCTGGGTTTAAAGACTGACGTATATGAATGAGGACTCTGGAGAATCCATATGTAGTTGGTGATATAACCTCAGAATCGCTGCTTTCTCTCTCAGGATTCTGCTTCTTCATTTTTAAAAAGAAGAGGGAGAACTATGCATTCTCTAAGGCCTGTTCCAACATTGTTGTTGTTAGGTGCCGTCGAGTTGGTATCTGACTCATAGCGACCCTCTGCACAACAGGGGAAACACTATTGTCAGCGCTTCTCTGCTGTTCATAGGGTTTTCAATGGCAGATTGATTTTTGGGAGTGGGTTGCTGGGTCCTTCTCCCAAGCCTACAGCACCTGGTGTTCCCAGGCAGTCTTCTATCCAGGTACTAACCAGGCCCGATCCTGCTTAGCTTCCGAGATCTGACGGGATCGGATGCCACAGGGCTATGGCTGCAGGCGTTCCAACATTAAAACTCAATAATTCTGGACTGTGTGGTTTTATATTTGTGTAACTGTATTTCTCTTGCACTGGATCAGTAAGAATGAGTCCTAAAAATAACTTTAGTCACAGACACTCCCAAAAGGTCCAGGAGAGTTTCAACTGTTTAGAGAGCCAGTATCTAATACTTCTAAATTAAATGAAGCATTTTTGCCTAGCACATTTAAAAATAGTCTATTTTCATATTATTTCATTATTTCTTTCTCTTTTTTGCCAGTCAACATTTTGATGCTCATGGTATCCATTTTGCTTCTTGGAGAAGTGGACCAGCTAAGTAACCTTTGCTCTGTCTCTGGTTAGATTCAATCATCTGTTACTTCTTTCATATATTTTTACCTTAGTATAAAGTTGTGCCTGCAGCTGTACCACCAGATGGGATCATGTGATCCCATCTGATCTCAGAAACTAAGCAGGGTCGGGCCCTGTTAGTACTTGGATGGGAGACCACCTGAAAACACCAGGTGCTATAGGTTTGGGAGAAGGATCCAGCAACCCACTCCCAAAACTCAATCCGCCATTGAAAACCCTATGAACAGCAGAGAAGCACTGTCAATAGTGTTTCTCCTGTTGTACGTAGGGTCGCTGTGAGTCTGACACATACTCAATAGCACCTAACAATAACAACAACAACAAAGTTGTAATTGTTTTGGGTTTTAAAAAGTTGGTATGAATATCAGTCTAACCTGGTTTCACTATCAAAACTGTTCTTAGTCTTTGTATGCATGATGAGTAATTTTATGTATCAACATAAGTGGACCACAGTGCCCACCAATTAGTCAAATGCTGTTCTGGATATGTTTGAAAGGATGTTTCTAGATATGGTTCTCATTTACATCCACGACTTTTGAGTAAAGCGGGTTCCCCTCCCAAATATCAGCGAGTCTCACCCATGCAGGTATAGCCTGAATAGAATTTTCTAGCACGTGGTCTCCAGACTCTACCTGCGGCAGCAGCTCTTTCTGGGCACCTTCAGATGCTAGACTTGCCACCCCCAGAATCCCATGAGCCAGAATCCCATCCTGGCTGCTCTGTTACTCTGGGAAATCCTGACTACAACAGAATGCTTTCGTTATTTTTTTGTAAAGTGTCCACGTGAAGGAAACAGAATAAAGGCAAACACAATATTTTGGGGGTCTGGGTGCACTTGAAGGGAAGAAGAGAACACGAAATATAACAAAGCCTCAGGTGGGAAGGAAAATGATCTTATACCTGTTAAAGGAAAACTGCTTGGGCTTAAACTGTTTTGTTCCCAGGACTTCCTGTATCTGATAGTACTTTTCATTTAGCTGCAGAATTTGGCAGTCCTCCTTCAGTGTCATGCAACCAGCTGCCTTTGTGATTAGCTATTCTCATTTAACACCTAGGCGAGTTACCAGTTTCTAGATGTCAACATCGGTAATAGCCCTTCTCTGTAATGAAATAATAATAATAATAAAAAGTTTTGCTGCTAAGAGCTCGTTGGCAGTGTGCCTGGAAAAGCAATATTTAATATCATTGCCATATCTTTGGATTACTGCCAATCTAGACTGCAAACTGTAGGGGTCATTCATCTTCATGTCTTAAAAAAACACTGTCTTGTTAAAAATACTGTCTTGTCACATTTGTAAGTTCTGGCACCAAGATAAAATCCCAAGTCAGTTGTCAAAGTTAGATTTTGGTTTATCCGTGTGTTGGAAGTTTTATAGAAGCCAAAGGACATCGGACACTCTATATACCTTTGACCGAAAATCCTGTACACTGAGCCAACAATGAGAAAACTCGGATGTCTTCCAGTGTGGTGAGTATTTAGCATTTGTGTTGTTCACTCCACAAGTCAGTTAGATGTTCTGGGCAATGACAATATCCCATTTCCACACTTTGGACTTACCATCATGGTTCCTGCAACAGTCTTCTCACTGTCAGACAGATGTCATGGAAGTAAAATTCGTCTGTGGCAATGTAAAATTCAGCATAGATTTTCTTGGTCTTAACCAAGCTAACTTTATCTAGTCACCATAAAAGTTTGAAAGTTATTGATCAGACAAAGATTTAGTGTAGGTGGGGCCTGTGGTGCACACTTGTAATCCCCATGACTATGGAGGCAGAGGCAGGAGGATCATCAGTTTGAGGCCAGAGGCAGGCTGTATAACTTAGCGAAACCTTGACTCAGAAATAAAAAATAGATAAAAAATGGGCTGAGGGTACCGCCTAATGGCATAGCCCTTGCAAAGCCCTGTGTTCAACCCCTGAATACCGAAAATAAACAAAGAATATTTTAAACGCTATTATTCTCCATATGCCCATGACCGTAGCCCTGTGGCATCCAATCCCGTCAGATCTCAGAAGCTAAGCAGGGTTGGGCCTACTTAGTACTTGGATGGGAGACCGCCTGGAAACACCAGGTGGTGTAGTGTTGGGGGAAGGACCCAGAACCCCACTCCCAAATATCAATCCACCATTGAAAACCCTATGAATGGCAGAGAAGCATTGACAATACTGTTTCCCCTGTTGTATGCAGGGTTGGTATGAGTCGGATACTGACTTAATGGCACCTAACAACAACAACAATTCTCTGGATATGAAATAAAATGGTAGAAAAGCACATAAATACTTTCTTGGATTGCATAAATTGTTGTTGCTAGGTGCCGTTGAGTCGGTATCCGACTCATAGCGACCCTCATAGGGTTTTCAATGGCTGACTGTTTCGGGATTGCCTTGGGAGTGGATTGCCAGGTCCTTCTCCCGTTTTTGTGGCGCTGGGAATTGAACTCGGGACCTCAGAGACTGCAGTGCAGCGCTCTACCAACTGAGCTAAATCTCAGCCCTGCATAAATTAGTGGGCTGTCATTTAAGCAAATGTAACATCCCCATATATAAGTATATAAAGAAAGTCTTTTTTATTGCATCAAAGACTGAGTAATATTACATTTTATGTGGACAATTTGTTTTTAGCCTGGATAGGAGTTAACCTTTAATGAACAGAGAAATGAGAGTCATTATTATGCAGCTCAGTTATTTCAGAAATTAGTATTAATAAACACTACATTACATTGATTACTCACAAAAAGCTCAGCATCAAGGGAGATGCAATAGTATTTTTAAGTATTTTGAACTCATGTTTTGATGAGGAGATCATGGAGTTTGCCACCAGACAAATAAGTATTTGAATTGCGATTTCTCCATGCTGTGTATTATATACATGAAAATATGCAGCCTTTCCAAGTCTCAAATTCATCTGTATAATCGTGACATTACAAAACTATCAGAATGGAAGGAAACAGCAAAATGAAATCATCCAGTATTGTGCGCCATAGTAGGCATTTGGAAAACAACCTTTTCTTATTTCTTTCCCTTGAGTCTCAGTTTCCTTGTCTTTTATTTTAGTTTATTTCATTTCCTTATCTTTAATATGTATGTAGTGATCAGCTTACCAGGTGAAGATTAAATATGTCACCGCGCAGAAGCTCTGGGTGCGGTGCTGAGGAAGCAGTGTGTGGACCCTGCAGGTCAGCCCCACTCCCACCCGCTCCCTGGTGCTGCAGGAACCAACACTGAACTCATGTGTGTGCAGCTGAGTTCTGGACCCTTTCGCGATGCTTGGAGTGTGAAGATGGAGACCACCTTCCTGTTGCTTTGGGCTGTCTCTGGGATGGTCATGACGAACTTTGTCACTCAAGATTTTATGCTCTAGCACCTGGCACTGTGGCACACGCCTGTCATCCCAGCAGCTCCGGAGGCGGAGGCAGGAGGATTGCAAGTTCAAGACCAGAGGCAGTCTGCATAATTTAGCGAGACCGTGTCTCAAAAAAAAAGTTAAAAAAAAAAGTAAAAAAAGAAAAAAAAAATTTATTCACTGTGGAAAGAAGTCCATGCAAAGGCATGGGGTGGCCACAGGCACGCTGCCCAAGTGCCTGTAGCCTGCAGCACCAGAGGCCCCTGAGCTGGCGGCTTCTGGTTCCTGCCACTCTGTTTCCCAGGTCCCTGTGGTGAGATACGCACTTGAACTTCATGGCCCGAGACTACTGGCTGATCTGTTGTTTTCTACTCCTGGAGTTAGCACTGGAGCCCCACCACATACTTCCAGAACATTCTTTGAAGCACCAAATTCCTTATGTGACATGATTTTCTGTTTAAATTCCTATAGTGTGTTCTGTCTTTTCTACAAAAACTTGAGTGGCCAAGTTTATTTCCAAATAGGTTCTGATGGTTGCTAGTTGCCGGTAAATCAGTATCCGACTCATAACGACCCTACATACAACAGGCCAAACACTATTGTCAGTGCTTCTCTGCTGTTCATAGGGTTTTCAATGGTGGATTGATTTTTGGGAGTGGGTCGTCAGGTCCTTCTCCCAAGCCTACAGCACCTGCTGTTCCCAGGCAGTCTCCCATCCAAGTACTAACCAGGCCCAACTCTGCTTAGCTTCTGAGATCTGATGGGATCGGATGCCACAGGGCTATGGGTTCTGATTAGTTAGGGAATTTATGGTGAGACTGGGAGTGAGGACTGTGTGAGGGTCCAGCAACCCAGCAGACGGCCATCTGCGTGTGCCAGGGAGTGATTTCCCCTTCCAGCAAGGTCTGAGTGTGAAGAAGGAGAGTGGCTGCGGCATGGAAAGAGGAAGCTCAGAGGGGGAGGAAGAGAAGAGCATGCAAGAAGACCAGCACGGGTCACCTCCGGGGAGGACAGACAGACATTTACCACAATATTTTGAGCAAAAAGATGCAAAAGTTTTAAAATGTAGGATACTGAAAAGAGAGATAGTTTGGCTCTTATACCTACCGGGAGGTATTTTGGGTGTCATGGGAATGGGGCTGGGTGATGGACGAATGTGCTGGGAAACATCTGAATGATGCTATTTCAGAGGCAAGCGCAATGGTGCAAGTCTGTCATCCCAGCAGCTCAGGAGGCGGAGGCAGGAGGATGGCCTGTTCAAGGGCTGAGGCAGCCTGTGTAACTTAGACACCTTGTCTCAAGATAAAATACAAAAAAAGAGGATTGGGGTACATTTCAGAGGTGTAGTACTTGCAAAGTAAGTGTGATGCCAGGGCTTCAGTCCCCTAGTATCGCAAAAAGTAAAATAAAATAAAATTCTGCTTTGGGATTACTATAGCCCAATTTGAATTATAGTTGATCTTCTCTGAATCTGAGGGTGCTGCATTCATAGAGGCAATCAATTATAAATTAAAAACACACAAAAACTGCATCTTTACTAAACATGCACAGATTTTTGCTTGTATTATTCCCTAAACAGGGGCTGGGATTTAGCTCAGTTGATAGAGCACTGCGCTGCAGTCTCTGAGGTCCCACGTTCAATTCCCAGCACCACAAAAATGGGAGAAGGACCTGGCAATCCACTCCCAAGGCAATCCCAAAACAGTCATCCATTGAAAACCCTATGAGGGTCGCTATGAGTCAGATACCTACTCGATGGCACTTAACAACAACAACAACAATTCCTTAAACAATATAGTAGACCAACTATTTATACAATGTTTGCAGTATATTAGGCATTATAAGTAGTCTAGAGATGACTCAAAGTGTATAGGAGGAAGTGTTTAGGGTTTACACAAACAGTACCCCATTTTATACAAGGAACTCGAACATGTGCGGATATTGTATTATAGGTCCAGGAACCCACCTCCCCAGATAACAAGGGTCTCCTATATTTATTTTCTTCTTTTAACTTCTTTGGGCAAAATAAAGAGCCACGTCTCTTGGTGGTTTCTCACGTTCTGTATTAGGGTGCTTTGAATCCTTTTTCAATGTATTAACAGTCAGTGATGGCATAAGGAGATCATTTTCAAATGTTTCTTTAGGCAGATGCACAGAAATGATTTGCCTCTAATGGCAAATGAAGTGCACTGTAAAAGAAACAGCCAGGAGAATTCAATGAGATGCTACAGGTTGTGTGAAGGAAACACGAAGGGAAAAACTGTAAGAATAATGCAGCTATCACGTTCCGGTCTCAGCTGATGTTTCAGATGAGATTAGACAATAGATTCTCTTAATTTTACGGCAGTCATTTAATTATGTCGCTCCCCAAACGCCTTTACAAGAGAACAAGACTTCGTAAATTAGATTGCTTTATTATAAAATCCCAAAAGGATGTTACCTCCTATGTTTCCGTAGATAGTCCTTGATGAATAAGCGGAAGTGGACTGGGTAAGATAACATAAGGTCTACACTAAAATCCACCTTCCCCAAGGCGGACCTCTGCACCCAAGGCTTTGTTTTCTAACACCAGTATACATTTTTGGGCTATCTGGTGGGTAGGTTGGCGGGAGAAACACACACACACACACACACACACACACACACACACACTCATTAAAATTACTACTGTCAAAAATATTTAAAGCGACATTCATCTGCAGTTCATGGCTTGGTTTCCCTTGCGGTTCAAGAGCAAATTCTTCATTATACAGTTTTATTTGCCCATCATCTCTGTCATTTACAAGCAAATTTCTCTTCCCTTTCTTAGCTGAAATTTTATTATAATTCCTGTTCATGAGAGTTAACAGTTAGCTTTTCCTCTGTGCTACAGATGCTGTTTCTACAGGTGAGAAGCTCAGGTTCCTCTACACTCATGTGGCCCCTTCCGGGTGGCTTCATCTGGGTTCCCTCTGCCCGGGTCACCAGGATTCCCAGAGTCCCTGGGAGAGTGTGCACAGGCCACCTGAAGAACGTTGCCTAGGGTTACCATTGCTGGCTCTTACCACATCCCAATACACACCCCTGCATAACCAAGGGATTCATTATTTCAACAAAGTTGGAAATACTTTGATATTTTGGGTCACTTTAATTATTCCAGGTCTCCAGGATCTCCTTTTAGGAAGGCAAGGGAGTTAAGTTTCTCCTAAATGACACACAGTGAGTGAGGACCTTTAATTTTGTTCAAATTTTTCATTGCAGAAAATTTCCATGGAAGCACTTGCCTCTTATTTGGTAGCTGAGGAAGTGATTGGGCACGACCAATTTTTCATAATCACACACCAGGTAAGTGGGAAGCTAGGTTCTTGATCTCCCTGTCTCTATCTCTTCCCCTTTTCCTTGACTCTGATATCCCTTTTGTTCCTGGTTAGTCACAGCTACCAGGCTGCCAGGCTAAATCCTCAAGCTCCTTTTGAGAACATGTTGGAGGGGAGCCAGTGCTCACTCACTAGGGCAAACAATAGGAGATCCCCACGATGAAACTTGCTCCTGTGCTAAGCCCTAGCACGAGTTCGAATTCATCTCAGCCCACCAGCAGTGCTGTGCTGGTGAATGCCTAACTGCAACCGGCTACAAACAAGCAAGACTTAGACTTTGCCCCTTTCTTTCTTTCTTCGTTTTTTTTTTTTTTTTTTTGTGGTACTGGGAGTTGAACCCAGGGCCTCCCGCCCTCATGCTCTGCAAGTGCTGGACCACTGAGCTACACCCCCAACCTTTTTTTTTTTTTTACTTTTTGAGACAGGGTCTCGCTAAGTTACGCAGACTGCTTCTGGTCTCAAACTTGCGATCCTCCTGCCTCCGCCTCCGGAGCCGCTGGGATGACAGGCGTGCGCCACTGCACCTGGCTGACTTTGCCCCTTTCTGTGATGTGCACACCAACTCTGCATATTTCCTGCTGCTGTCAGAGCACAGTCAGAGCACAGAGCCCCTGGGGCCAGACTCTAGGGAAACATCACTCAAAGCCATCGTCATTATCCACCCCACTTTATGGGTGAGAAAACAGAAACTCAAAACCGCAAGGACCTTGCCCCAGGTCCCATACCAAAAGGTGGCTTTGCTAGGGAAAGAAGCAACGACTTGATTCCAAGCATCTAAATGGCTCTGGGAATTGTTCGACTGCTTGTAGCTGGAGTGAGATGATTGTTCTCATTTTGTATATTTTTACAGGCAGAATATCACCGAAAAGCCTTGCAAAAGTTGGTTTTTTTTTCGCACAATCTCTTCCACCAAATGAGCAAAATATGTCACTGGCTTTCCTTTGTTTGCCTTAGAGGTGGTGGCAATGTCTCTCAGGAAACAAAATCGTCATTGATTGTACTGATGAGGTCCTTGGAAGCCATCTTAAAATCCTGGTTAAAATAGAACAGTGCGCGAGTCAGTTCTGCATCGGCGGTGGGTGCAGCGTGTGCGAAGAAAGGGACTCTCTCCCTCCGCCTGGACCTCGGGCGCTGGTGCCCAGTGCGCATGTGTGGACTTCCGCACCCGGTGCTCACCCGTAGACGGCAGTCGGACTGCAGTGCCTCGGGCTTCCTTGGAACCCCCACCGTGCCGGTCACTTTGTCAAACAGGCGGTGTGAGCGACACTGACTGAGCTGTTCAGTGACCACCTGGGTCCCTCATTTGAGAGGAGCCCATTCTTCCTTTAAAACTGCTTTTGGGCGGATCGGGAGCAGGGTGGGGGAATGAGGAAAAATGCTCGGGCTTTATTTAAGTCAAGAGGACAGAGTGAGTCCTAGGGGCCAGTCCAGGGTGGAACGGGCAGGTGTTTTCCCCCGAATGTCATCAGAGTTTGGGCTTGTTGTTGTTGTTAGGTGCCGTCGAGTTGGTATCCGACTCATATCGATCCTCTGTACATAGGGTTTTCAATGGCAGATTGATTTTTTTTTGTTTTCAGAGGGGGTTGCCAGGTCCTCCCAAGCCTACAGCTTCTGGTGTTCCCAGGCGGTCTCCCATCCAGGTACTAACCAGGCCCAACCCTGCTTAGCTTCCGAGATCTGAGGGGATTGGACACCACAGGGCTATGGCTGCAGGCAAGAGTTTGGGCCAGTGGGTGAAATATCTTCCTGATGATTGTCACATTGCCAGGTGTTAATACTTGCAAGTATATATCGACCCAGTTGTCTTAATAAACCATATTTTACCTCTCTCTGCTGTTCTCTTTATGAACTATTTGCCGATTGATAAGACAAAGTGCACAATATATAAACAAACACTCTTGGACATGGAGACAGAGGCTTCACTCTTTCCCAAGTTCAGTCTCTGTCTACCTCTTCATCTCTCTTTCTCCCCTTCTTCCCCCATTTCCTCCTTCTAATAGACACACACACTTCCAACTTAGACATGAGGGTAAAACACCTGTTGTTTTGAGATCACTTCCAGCGGCGATTAACAGGGCCCTTTGCTGCTGGGCTGAGAGACGGGCTTTCCTTCTGGGCTGATACCTGGGTTGTCAGTGTACAGCAGGGCACACGATGTGAATGGGTGTTTGGATTTTTAAAATGCACTCCATAACTAGGGTCCCTCATACTAGCCTGAGGGACTGACCTCTAGGTGACCCCAGGGCCACATCCCACTCACTCACTCCTACCCCTCCCATCGAGTGAGCAAAGATGGCCCCTGACCAGCCTGACCAGCCTCAACCACCTCAATTTTGATTGGCTACCCCCAGCATCTCAGTTAAATAACTGCCCCTACCTGGCAGGTATGACAGTTCATCGACTGTACCTGTTAGGAATGTGCCCTGATTGGCTATCCCCAGTACACAGCCCCCTCCAGGTCCCTATATAAGCAGGGCTCCCGGGCCTCCTTCATCCTTCCACTGTTCTCCATCCCTCAACTGCTGTCTGGACCCCATCACCTTGATCCACCGCTCCCCAATCCAGTGGAAGATCTCCAAGCAAGCCCACGTGTCAAGACCAGGGGCCCCGAAGCGCCGAAAGCTACAAGCAAGCCATGAAGAGCCTCCTAATTCCTCCTGTCCTTGGAAAGGAGGGAGGCAGAGAAGGCGAGCTGCGAGAGTCAAGACCACTGGACCTCCAGCCCAGCGGAACACCGACTGTGTGTAGCTGTGTCTTTAAGGCTGAGCTGTTCCACCAGTCAGCCTGCAGCATTCTACACTGCAGGCTTAGACCCAGCACTTGAGCACTTGACAGGGCTGCTTGTTGGTTGCACCCCACTTGGGGAGTAACCCAATAAACTTCCCTCCCCTGTTTCCCACAGGTCACCCAAGGTCCTTCTTTGGTGCCTCCAGCCACCACATCAACCCAGTCCAGTGGGTCCCCGATACCCACTGGGTGTCAGGGTAAGGCTCTGACCTCTGCTGGGCCTGAGCCGAACTCTGACAAATGGGGGCTCCTCTGGGCCAAGGTTTGTGTATGTGCCACCTTTCCCAAAGCTCTGCATTGCCTCTTTGGCTGAGAGCAGCTCAGCCTTAGTGGAAGAGGATGGCGAATAGAAGGAATCGCACTGTCAGGAGACAGACTTTCCCAAGCAGCTGGCGTGGGGCAGCAGGAGGCCAGGTTAGCAGTCAGTGTCACGGTGTCTCTTCTCCTGCTGCTGTGGGGTGTCCTGCACCCTCGAATATAGAACTCCCCATGCCTGTGTCCTGACTGCCATCTCCTTCCTCAATCTGTTGTTGTACAGACCCACGGGTAGCAGGGGTGGTGCAGGGCTCTTCTTAAGTAGATTGTGTCACAGGGGCCATAAGTAAATTGAAGGTGCTCTGAAATTACAAGTGCTGGCCCTCGGGTCCCTGACTCTGACTGACTGGGTGGGGGCCCCACAGCTCTTACACTTCTCTGGCCTGCCTGCTTGCTCCCTGTGTCTATATATAACACTGGGTTTTATCTTCAGGGCCCTTTTCAGCCCCGAAGCTGTATGATTCCAAAAATAACTGCCTCCCATGAAAGCTGCATGAAGATCCTTTGGTCTCTTAGTCGTAACAGCTTCTCCATAATATTCATAAGTGAAGAACCCTTTATGATGGCTTCCTCGTGTTATATGATGGCTTCGAGATACCAAGTGCCTGTGCTATGTCAAGTACTCAGCTAAGCACTGTCGCCACATTATCTCTTTTAAAGACATTGAATTATCATGGTGAGCCTGTGATAATTTCTTTCCATTTCAGGATGAGGTATGAAGAATAAATGCCTCATACTAATATACTAAGTGGCATAAGAAGATCTGCAAGCTCTTATAATTGATTTTTTATTTACTGTACTAAAATCTTTACAGAAAAACCATTCAGATCTCTTTGTGGTTAATACACAAAAGTGCTAACATATTGCTTTAAATTTTAATACTTAAAAATCATCTTTCAACTTAAAAGTCTAGTCTAATGTTTTAACTTGGTATGACTCTACCAAGAAAAGAACAAATTTTCCCTTCAAAAAGGCACCTTTTAAAAATAATGTTTATTAAGTCCAATCACTCATTATTTTTATAGAAGAGTTATAAAATATAGGACAGGGAAAAGAAACTAAAACTCCCATTATCCAACTATGTTTTAATATATTTCTACCTATTAATATATCATTTGAATCACCAAAGTAATTCATAGATATCTATGAATGCACACTCATAGTTTTAAGTCACTAAAATATTAATATATACCATACTACGTGACATTGTATTAACATTAAAGTTATATCTAGTGCTGACAAAATCCTGTCTTTCCTAAATCACATATCAGATAATAATGAAAAAAAAAAAGGCCCAGATGTAAATCAAGGTTTAAGGAGCATGGATCTCAAGGTAATGAAGAAATAAGAAATGCGCCGTGTGGTGTGACGTGCAAGGCTTAGAGACAAGCACGCCCTGTGGGTTGCACTACCTCCCCCTTTCTCCCTCCCTCATCAAAGATGAGGATTGCAGTTGGTGTCTTGTAACCAGTTGTGAGAACTGAGCCAGTGCAAGCCCTGCAGTCTTACTCCACGATTCAGAACATAGTTTACTAGGACGACTGCTTGTTGTTGTTGTTAGGTGCCTTCGAGTTGAGTCTGACTCATAGCGACCCTCATAGGGTTTTCAATGGCAGATTGTTTCGGGATTGCCTTGGGAGTGGGTTGCCACGTCCTTCTCCCATTTTGTGGTGCTGGGAATCGAACTCAGGAACTCAGAGACTGCAGAGCAGCGCTCTACCAACTGAGCTAAATCCCAGCCCCAGGACGACTGCAGCCCGCTGGTATTAGAAGAAAAGGAAAAACAGAGCAGTAATGAGAAAACAAGAGTGTGGGATGTAGAGGTGTGGGGGAGCTGTCTGATCACCCCGGAACCCAGGCAGTGTCGGTGCAAAGCATCTGAATAAGGCAGTGGACTCTCAGGTCACACGGCTGCAGGTACGGTTATGTAAATACCTCCAGTTGTTGTTGTTGTTGTTGTTGGTTGTTGTTAGGTGCCGTCGAGTCGGTATCCGACTCATAGCGACCCTCATAGGGTTTTCAATGGCTGACTGTTTCGGGATCGCCTTGGGAGTGGATTGCCAGGCCCTTCTCCCATTTTTGTGGTGCTGGGAATTGAACTCGGGACCTCAGAGACTGCAGCACGGCACTCTACCAACTGAGCTAAATCCCAGCCCATGCCTCCAGTTAGATTATACATATTCTGGGACAGAAAGCAATTTTCACATCTCTTAACCTTGAGGACCTTTGAGGTGAGGGTGATGGTGGAGGGAGGGTAGGGAAGGAAGAAGTTTTTCTGAAGATGAAGACCAGGTTTGTTGGAGACGTGGGCTAGGAACGGTCTGAAGTTCTGCCCCAGGAGAAATAATGGGGAAATTGCATGTTGACTTTGTCCACTTTCCTGCATTAGGAAATAAATATAAAATATGTTCTCTTACTGCATTCTAATTCTAAAGTCACTGAATTTTAAGCCAAAGAAGAGAAAAATGAAAGAGAAGAAAAAGTGTTATAAAATGAATTTGTTTTGTTCACTTTGAAAGCTCTCTGTTATACAGGGGCTGGGATTTAGCTCAATTGGTAGAGCGCTGCTCTGCAGGTCTAAGGTCCCAGGTTCGATTCCTAGCACCGCAAACATGGGAGAAGGATGTGGCAATCCACTTCCAAGGCAATCCCGAAACACTCAGCCATTGAAAACCCTATGAGGGTTGCTATGAGTCGGATATGGACTCGACGCCACCTAACAACAACAACAATTATACCGGGTGATGTAGAGGTAAATGTACCCTCATCTGAGAGTTTTCTAGAACTCAGTCTCTAGGTTGTTGTTAGGTGCCATCAAGTCGTGTCCAATTCATAGCGACCCTCATAGGGTTTTCAATGGCTGTTTCGGGATTGCCTGGGGAGTGGCTTGCCACGTCCTTCTCCCATCAGTCTCTAGGTAGCGCATACATTTTAACTCTACGCAATCCATTTTGTTTTTAATTTAGGATCAAGCTGAATGCCATGTGAGTTGGAGAAATATGTTCAAAAGTTTTTGACTGTAATTCATTCATATTTCTCTCCAGAATTATTTCACTTCTCGTCTTCAGAGCACAGGCTACAGGTTTGGGGTGTCTGACCCACTGTGTCACACACTGTTACCTTTCTACAGGAAAAGGAACTGATGGGATTCTATTCACTCCATTTTCCTTCTTTTCTCCTTCGCTGAAAGAGATTTGTCATCCAAGCCCACCACATCAACCATCAGCTGTCTTTGGGGGAATGGGCTATGGTGGTGCATTGAGACTCAAGACTGGAATAGAGCCCAAGAGCGGAGCCTGACTGGATGCACGGCCACTGGCAGGGGGACCTGCACAGGCTTTCTTCAGAGGACTCCTGGTTGCCCAATACGGTTCTGCATTTTCATTGCCTCATTCAAATAGCTCCTGATTTCTGCTTGAAACCTCTGCCCTTGGACTTATTTTTCATGATCTTTATAAGTTGATTTTCTTAGTGTTCAGTCACTCCCGCCTTCTTCTTATTTCCAGGGGATCTGTTTGGCTGTGTTATCTGGTCAACTGACACAAGTTCTAAGAATCAATTCACTAGGAATTACAGAATTCATGTATTTTTAGCCGGGCGTGGTGGTGCACGCCTGGAATCCCAGCGGCTTAGGAGGGGGAGGCAGGAGGATCACAAGTTTGAGACCAGAGGCAGTCTGTGTAACTTAGCCAGACCCTGTCTCAAAAAGTAAAAAAATGGGCTGGGGGTGCAGCTCAGGGGTCCAGCACTTGCAGAGCATTCAGGCGTGAGGCCCTGGCTTCAACCCCCAGTACCACACACACACACACACACACACACACACACACACACACACACACACACAAAGAATTCCTGTATTTTTAAGCTGGATATGGTGAAATCAACGGTGGTGCTGGGTTTGCTTTCCAGCCTAGAGTCTCCATTAAAGTCTGTTTTCCTATGTGAGATGTGCTGATTAATACATTGTAGAATTAGCTCCAGATTTTTACAGCTCTGTTAATTGATGAGAAGTCAGAGCTTGGGGCTATATAATTACATTTGCTGGAAAATTAGTGCAGGGATTGGCTTTGTGTTTTGATTGGTTTAAAATCTATGAATATACTTATTTAATCCTTTTGAAATAGACTTGGGTGCCAAAAAATTATGTTGGCTACATCTCCGCAATATTCTCTCTCCAAGGCAGTGTTCTTTGGCAGTCTTTGAAAAAATAATGATGTTTATACAAACCACAGTAGTTCCTAGCTATCCAGGGGAAAGATTATTTTCTTGTTCATTTATAAAATGCACTGGACGTTTTCCATACTTTTACTCTCCCAGCTGATCTTCTAATTAACCCCTGTGCCATGAATAATTATGATTCTATGGCTACAGCAGAATACACTGACGTCAACTCTATGGACTGACCGCTCCTGTAGGGCAGCGACATCAGGTGATTCCTACATGCAGAAGGAATGGTCACCAGAAACATCACTTACCATGCATATCTTCTACCGTGCTGGGTGGTGGTAAATATCTGCACAGGACAAACGCAGAGGTCACCAAAGTGACTACTGAGGACAGGGGTGAAGTGCAGCTATTTTAAATGATACAAATTAAGTGTGATAAAGACACGCTATGAAGTAGGAACCAGGTTAATATTAGTTCCTTGGGTCTGCATAGAGTGCCAGGCTGCACTCTCTGAAGACCTGGGTTTGATCTCCAGCACTGTAAACATGGGAGAAGGATGTGGCAGTCTACTCCTGAAACAATCAGCCACTGAAAACCCTGTGAGGGACCTCATGAGTCAGACACAACTTGACGGCACCCAACAACCACCACCAGGCTATTAGAATGATTTCTTAGTCGCTCTTTTTTTTCCCTCTTGACTCAACAATTTGTGAAACACAGATACTCATAGACCGTACTCAAATTGGGAACACGCTCTTGTTACAATGTTTTGTCTCATTGTGCCTAGCATTGAGGCCATACTGACTGCCGACCGTCAAAGCCAAATACCCAGACGGCTTGTCCTGTTTCTTCTGTTATATTCTTCCCTCACTGCCATGTTGGATGTTATTAATGATTAATTTTACATCTTTAGTTAGCTGCATTTGTAATCTTAAAAATATTCACAAATCATGCACCTAAACATTCCTAACAGCATCTCATTGCATTAATTGGGAGACTTGTAAAGCCATTCTGCTTTGTACCATTTCTCTTTCCCATTGCTCCAGTTCCGTACCAAAGCTGAATTTTCTGATTTTTCTCACATTAATAATAAAACTGAAAATCTCACAAATAACATTTATATCATTGAAACCAGAACAATATTTTTTCTACAGAGCCAAGTGGCATAGAATTACATTTCTTTCCTTTAAGTTTCAATATCAATGCCTTTTAAGGAAGACATTTTTGGTGCCATTGTCCCATATGTTGATCAAATACCCTATGTCTTCCTGTACCTTGTCTCCTCTCACAGACAAGGTCATATGTCAGCTTTTCTCACGAACAAAAGCACAATAAACAAACAGTTAACAAGAAGTGCTCAAGAATTGACTCAGGATAGCTGTTAAAGATTGAATACAATTGCTTCCCTACTTCAAACCCTTCCAAGGTTTAGATTCGAACCTTGAGTTTCTGGCAGAGTTTTCTATATGATTGGCATCTCTAATTCCTCTTCTTTTTGATTTTTGACAAACGAAAACGGGATTGTCCTTAAATTCTTATATTTATTAAATTCCTTGGTCCTAATGATTATTGTGGGCTGGGATTTAGCTCAGTTGGTAGAGTGCCTTGCTGCAGTCTCTGAGGTCCTGAGTTCTATTCCCAGCACCCCAAAAACGGGAGAAGGGCCTGGCAACCTACTCCCAAGGCACTCCTGAAACAGTCAGCCATTGAAAACCCTATGAGGGTCACTATGAGTCGGATACTGACTCGACGGCACCTAACAACAACAACATGCAGTATGAAGAAATTGAAGGCGCGCTGGGCATCCATCCCTAGCAAAGTGCACAGGTAATGTGCATGTACGTGTGTATCCCGTGGAGTAGTGGGCATGTTGAGAGATGGCTTATGTTTCCTTGACAACGCAAGCTGGGTAGGAAGCTAGGATGGGAAGGGTCCTCAGATGGGGGTCCGAAGAACTAAACCCCCTGCCAGTGCGGTTTCTTCTCTGTCCACCTCTGCCTGGCCACAGCCCCATGAGCTCTCTGCAGACCCCAGGTCTCTCCCTGGGATCAGAGCTTGCTTTCTGTTCTTATTGCTGTGGAAGTCGACTGGCTCCAGGATCTGCACTTGCCTTGTTTAATTCCCTATGTGTTTATTTGTATAATTTAGGCATTATATTGTGACATGTTTTTAGTAGCCCACATAAGTTGTTAAGTTTGAATTTCAAATCTACTTGCAGGCTCTGAGGTCTAGGGGAACAATGATAGTGTTTATCTGACAATATCGTGGGAGGAATAAATTATTAAATTTCATATGTGTGAGAGGCTGCATGTTGGCACAGAACACACATCCGGGGATGTTATACTAACTTTAGTTTAAGTCAAAGGGTCCAATGGGAAAATCTATTACAGATAGAAGATGCTGGTTATGTACCAGTGTCTGCTCTTATATCCACGATCGCATGGCCAAGACAAATTGAGAGTCAGCAGAGCTGGATAATGGCTCTAGAATTACAGCTAACTAGCTATGAGCTGTGGGAACCTCACTGTCCATCCACACAACATTCATTTTCATTGTTGTTGTTGTTGTTGTTAGGTGCCGTGGAGTCAGGTTTGATGGATAGAGACCCTATGTACAACAGAACTCAACACTCCCCCACACTGTGCCGTGTCTAGCACTGTGTTGGTGCTTCTCTGCTATTCACAGGGTTTTCAATTGCTGATTCTTTTGGGAGTGGGCTGCCAGGTCCTTCTCCCATTTTTTGTGGTGCTGGGATCAAAGCCAGGGCTTTAGAGCAAGCACTCTATCAACTGAGCTAACGTCCAGTCCCAACATTCACTACACAGTGTTAGTTGAGCACTTTACTACACACACACGTGCACTTGCGTGTTAGGGATTGGCTTGCTGGTCAGTTACTGACCTGAAAGTTATTAATCATGTGTCTGTCATGTGCAAGATGTCCCCTTAAGCCCTGAGGTTGTAGCAATCACAGTGAAAGCCATGACCCATGAACTCAGGACAGGAGTGCACGAACATCCTTTCGCCCTTTACAGGAAAGCTTTCATCGGTCTTGTGATCCTCCTGCCTCTGCCTCTCGAGTCGCTGGGATTACAGGCATGCGCCACTGCACCCGGCTCAGGCAGCACTTCTGAAGGAGGCGGGGTGTGCATCTGGACTCTGGAGGGGAGCAAGCTCCTCCTTGGCATGTGTTTATGACCATCTGTTGTAGCGGCAGGGTCAACACAACTTCTCAGATCAGACTGTGGCTGCCGCTGTGGTTAGCGTGGTAAACAGCAGTGCTCAGTGACAGTGAGATTGTACTGGGGTCTGGAATGCAAACGTGGCGGGCAGTCAGGAGACAAGCCAGGGCCCCCTGAAGCCAGAGCGTGATGACTGAGAGGACAAGGGTGGGGGAGGGACGATTTGGGGCAGAAGGGCAAAGGTCAAAAGCCTGCCTGCTGGACACTAACATGAGGGAGACGGGGTGAGAGGGCAGGAGCGCGATCAGTGGGAGGGAGGCGGGTCAGCAAGTGAACAGGAGCCGTGGGCTTCTTTATCGTTTGCCAGGGTGACCAATGGAGCACAATTAACATTTCTTTTCTGAAACAGGCTGTAGGTGAAGTGGGCGGTTTCTATCTGGGTTGCCTCTTCCATTTGTTCCACCTCAAACTTCTCAGAAATATTTTGAGCATCATCTTTAGTATTACACCTGCTGTTGTTTTTAGGTGCCATTGAGTCAGGTCCGACTCATAGCCCTCCTGTGTACAACAGAACCCAACGCTCCCCAAGTCGGTGCCAGGCGCAGCCCCATGTCAGTGATCCTCTGCTATTCATAAGATTTTCCATGGCTGTTTATTTTGGGAGGGGGCTGCCAGGTCCTTCTCTCGTTTTTCCAGTGCTGTGGATCGAACCCAGGACCTCAGAGCACGTAGAGCAAGCACTCTGCCAACTGAGCTACACCCCAGCCCATTGCAATTGCTGGCTGTCTAACCCGCTGTCTCACGCGAGTGAATTGAGTTTACTTCCAATGCACTCTGAATGACGCGGATGGCCGGCTGGGTGTGTGTGTCAGGACTGAGGCTGTCAGGTAAAGGACACTGCTCAGCCCCCCACACAAAGGCAGGGCCGAGGAAGTGGCAGGAATGCTTTTGGTTTATTTATCTGACAACTTCCCAGATCGCTAATCTCTGCACTGCCCTGGTTAAGAAGGGAACAGGAGGAGGGCTGTGTTTTACTGCTGAAGAATCAGAACCCAGGAGAAGTAGTGGAATACCCCTGAGTTGCTGAGCAGTCTACAGGTAGGTACCTGCTCCTTTGGTCTGCCAATCAATTTGCAGTTTGCCCTGGCAGGGAGTGGGCACTCCAGGAATGGCTTACTTTCTTTCACTGTTTCTTCGCTACCATAGAAACTAATCTTTAATTTACTTATCTCAAAAATGAACACCGACTGTGTTCATGTGTATGCATCTTTTCAATTAATCTTGAATTCATTACATTAGCCCCAAACAGGGATCGATTGATCCCTAATTGACCTCGTCAGAAAAATCGACAGATTTTAGTTCATGGAGTCATTCATGATCCCCAAACAAAAAACCTTTTATTATTTAAGATGTCTGTTTCTCAGGTTTAATTATGTTGTTATATGAACTAACACATCTTTTAAGAGTTACTAAAATGACATTTGTTCATATAACAATAGATATTAAAAAATTAAGGAATTTTTTGAGGCACTTACAAAATCTTAAGTCAGATTTTAATACTACAAAAAATCAAACTGAAACTACCATAACAAAAAACTTGCCTTTCATTTAATATGTTGTTGTTGTTGTTAGGTGTTGTCGAGTCGGTATCTGACTCATAGTGACCCTCATAGGGTTTTCAATGGCTGACTGTTTCAGAATTGCCCTGGGAGTGGATTGCCAGGTCCTTCTCCCATTTTTGCAGTGCTGGGAATTGAACTCAGAACCTCAGAGACTGCAGAGCAGCGCTCTACCAATTGAGCTAAATCTGAGCCCTTCATTTAATATCCTAAAAAGAGATCCTAAAAATCATAAATCAACAATTTTTATAGGATCAGTAATAAAATATGAAACATTACATACAAAATCAACAACTTATAGAAAATAGGAATAATATTTTAGTCTTTGGGTAAATGCTTAGTCTTTACAGTTGTTCCATATAAGATTCAACCCAGAGTGAGCTTTACAAATAAATTTTGAGCACAGACTACATTTCTGAGTGCATTTATTGTCTTTTGGTCACATAAATGATATCGTTGTTGTTGTTAGGTGCCGTCAAGTCGGTATCCAACTCATAGCGACCCTCATAAGGTTTTCAATGGCTGACTGTTTCGGGATTGCCTCAGGAGTGGATTGCCAGGCCCTTCTCCCATTTTTGCGGTGCTGGGAATTGAACTCGGGACCTCAGAGACTGTAGAGCAGTACTCTACCAACTGAGCTAAATCCTAGCCATTGTTGTTGTTAGGTGCCGTCAAGTCGGTATCTGACTCATAGCAACCCTCTGTACAACAGGGGAAACACTATTGCCAGTGCTTCTCTGCTGTTCATAGGGTTTTCAACAGCAGATTGATTTTTGGGAGGGGGTTGCCAGGTCCTTCTCCCAAGCCTACAGCTTCTGGTGTTCCCAGGCGGTCTCCTATCCAGGTACTAACCAGGCCCGACCCTGCTTAGCTTCTGAGATCTGACGGGATCGGATGCCACAGGGCTGCAATCGCAGGCATAAATGATATTGGGAAATAGAAATGCTAATTTTCCTTTGAAAACCTGTGAAATTGGTATTGTAGGGTCATATGTGACCCCACAAAGCACCTACCTGTCCTCGGGTAAATGCCATGGCATGGCACGTGTGGTGCCCACCTCGAGTGGCTTCACAGTGCGATTATGGAACAATGCTTTTGTGGTCGAGTAGGGATTTTAAAAAGTACCAAAATTGTAATGGAAGGCATGGCTAAATGTCTGGAAAGACTCTGAGAAAAAAATAGCCAGAGAAGGCTCTAGTTATTTGACCTGGGGAACGCTGCAGCCCTTGGAAGCTCTCCACGCCTGAAAGCCCCTTCTGTTATCTCTCTGACTTTTGGTGCAGACTCTGCCTATGTGCAGACTCTGTCCACGTCCAGCGGGCAGAGCATGCTGACATAAATAATAAATATCCCTTCCCTGTCTCACAAGGAAATATACTTTAACTCACTAAAAGCCCCATGATGGTGTATCCCAGCAAGAAAGGTTGAGGATGTGGCGAGGTGAGGGCATTGCTGTCAATCACATTGAATCAGGCTTCCCCATGTGCCTTCAGATCGTCACATGCTCAGCAACCAGGCTGTGAGCTTTGAAGGTGGACAGGAATTGAGCCGTTAGGTGGAGACAGGCCCCTGTGTTCCCGGGTCCCTGCCATCACAGCAGGCGTCCAAAAGTATTGTGTCCTTGAGGAGTCCTCTTGATGCCTGGTAAAAATGAAACGATATTAACAAAAGTAAACTAAGATACAGATCTTTAAACCTTCTTGGTGAATTTCATGGATTTCAGAATTCTCTCAATAACTGAGATGGTTTCTACTTCAGTAACCTGGATAGGCTGCCCAGGGTCCCATAAG
Organism: Pedetes capensis; assembly: GCA_007922755.1. Taxonomy (NCBI): domain Eukaryota; kingdom Metazoa; phylum Chordata; class Mammalia; order Rodentia; family Pedetidae; genus Pedetes; species Pedetes capensis. The sequence goes on from VMDO01009880.1 coordinate 51,799, forward strand.
TTGGGCTTAGAGAGGCTCAGTGATTCTATTTGCGGACTCAGGGAACAAGCATTTCTTGGTGTTGGTTTTACATTACCTGAACCACAAACTCATGAAGAGCTGAGTCTGATGACCCAGTGCGGCCACCCTGCCACCTCTCGGACATAACCCACGAGGACTTGTCAATTTGTTCCCATAGGAATGATTTCCTGGAACACACGCAACTTCTGTTCCCTTCTACATAATCCCTTAGTTGTTAGAGGGGTTATTATCAGAAAAAAAATAGAAACTAGGACTTACAAGAAACTCAGAAAAGGCCTGGAGATTTGAAATCTAACTGCTTACCTACCTACCTGGGCTGGGATTTGGCTCAGTTGGTAGAGCGCTGTGCTACAGTCTCTGAGGTCCAGAGTTCAATTCCCAGCACCGCAAAAATGGGAGAAGGGCCTGGCAATCCACTCCTGAGGCAATCCTGAAACAGTCAGCCATTGAAAACCCTATGAGGGTCACTATGAGTCAGATACCGACTCGACGGCACCCAACAATAACAACCTACCTACGTATCTACCCACCTACCTGTCTCTTCGGTCTACCTTTCTTCAAGCCTTGACAAAAATAAAGAGAAATTGTAGTTCCACATTCTGGATCCTATGGAAAGCAGGCAAGTCACACGTAAGTCCAGGAAGCATAGTATGGAAGGAACGAACATATTATTTTGAAGTAATACTGTAAAAATGCATTGTACATTTAGATGACCTGTCATGAAGAGAAAAATGTCTCTTATTTTCTCTTTCAGTTTCAACAAAACAAAATGATTTCACAATTATCATATTGAAATTTTTGAGAATGGGTAAGCCAAAAAATTAAGGATGAAGGGCTTAATGGGTATTAATTGTTGTTAGGTGCTGTCAAGTTGGTATCCGACTCATAGCGACGCTCACAGGGTTTTCAATGGCTGACTGTTTCGGGATTGCCTTGGGAGTGGATTGCCAGGTCCTTCTCCCATTTTTGTAGTGCTGGGAATTGAACTCGGGACCTCAGAGTCTGCAGCGCAGCGCTCTACCAACTGAGCCAAATCCCAGCCCAATGGGTATTAATAGGATAGCAAATATTAATGTCTTAAATAAACTATATTTTATGAATCACTAGTGTGTTATCTTTATAGTATAATTAGTAAGAAAATGTACACACACAGATATAGTCTTTCAGTAATTCCATCTTATTTCCTTAGTCTTGAAATTTTTTATATCCTATAATTGCAATGGAAATACTGTATAATCTATCTACACATCCATCTATTTAATCTCTCTCTCTCCATTAACCTATTTAATCTGTCTTTCCATATATTTTTATCTATCATAAAGGAGAGATAAGATTGCCTACCAGGAGCTAGAAGACAGCACAATTCAAATTATATTATCAAAGCAATGTCAGAAATATGATTAGAAGAGACAATGTGTAGAATGAGAGAAAATATTTGCAAGCCATACATCTTACGAGAGGTCAGTCCCAAAATATGTAAGAAACTCAAACAAGCCAAGAGCAAGAAAATGAATATCCTGATAAAAAAGCAAAGGCTGTAAATAGGCATTTCTGAAAAGAAGGCACATGAATAGCAAGCAGGTATGTGAGAAAATGCCCAACATCACTAATCATCAGAGAAATGCAAATTAAAGCCATACGAATATATCACCTTGCACCTATTTCAGTGGCTGTCATCAGAATGACAAAACCTAACAAATGCTGGCGAAAATGTGTTGAAAAGGGAACCCTTGTACACTGGGTGTGAATGTAAATTAGTGCATCATTATGGAAGACAGCACGGAGGTTCCTCAAAAAACTGAAAATAGACCCACCATATGTTCCAACCATCTCAGTACTTGGCATAGAGCCAAAGTGGAATCAGTGTGTTGAAGAGACATCTGCACCCCCATATGTTCATTGCAGCAGTAGCTAAGATAGAGACTCAACCCAAGTGTCCATCTATGGGCGTGGTACATGTATACAATGGAATAGTATTCAGCTTTAAAAAAGAAGGAAATTTTGTTATTTGCAACAACATGGATGAATCTGGAGGACATTATGTTAACTGAAATAAGCCGGGCACAGAATGACAAATACAGCCTGATCTCACTTACAGGTGGAATCCAAAACCATCAAGTTCATAGAGGCAGGAAGGAGAATGGTACTTATCAGCATGGGGGAGGGGCAGCTTGGGGACATTTTGAGTAAATGACTGGAAATCACGCAAACTTCAGTTAGACACAAGGAAGACGTTCCAGAGGTCGATGGTGCGTGATGAGGGTAGTCAGCAGCAGGGTGCTTTATTCTTAAAGATTGCTGAGAAAGTAGACATTAGCATTCTCTCCACAAAAAAATAAACCGTGGATGTAATGCACAGGTCACTTACTTGGATTCAACCAGGCCACAAAATACACGTGCTTTGAAACACGGTGTTGCACACCATAGACACAGAGGATTTCTATTTGTCCACTAATGTTTTTAAACTAACCCCCCAAAATCATAAACTCTTTTTTCTCTTTCTCTCTATTTCTTTCCTACCTGGTCAGAATGAGACTGTCTGGAGTCCAGACTTTAAACTTTGTCCAGATCTTGGCAAACTGGAATTGATCCAAGGATTCAGAGTTGCGTAAACTAGGTTAGCAATGATCAACGATTAGAAGAGACAGTGTGTGCAATGAGAGAAAATATTTACATGACCACTTCCTTGAGACCAACTTCTTCCCAGTAAAGCAGAATTGACTTCCAAATTCATAATCAAAGGAAAAGTAAATATAGAACTGAAACAGGCGGAGGTCAAAATATTAAATGCATTTTTAAGTGGAATTGAAAGACGTGGCTGATAGCTAAGTGTTGCGAGCGAGGAGTGGGGATGGAACTGAGCGAGAGATAGGGAGATAGAATCTCTCCCTCACTTAAGGTGAGGTCGGGAATAAGAGGACCAGATATTGTCACTGGCAGGAAACCTTTATTGCTACACACAGGGATAGTTCACACACACACTCACCCTGGCACACGGATACCTGGCACCTCTGTATTTGCACCTGATGATGCAGGTAAACCTTGAGATCTGTCAGGTCGAGCGGTGTCCTAGGCCTTCCATCCCGATGTCCTTTCTCTCACGGTGCGGAGATGATGGTGACGACGTGGCAACGGGTCCTCTGTTCGTGGGGGGCTCAGCGTGACATGGAGTCTGTCATCGATCAGATTGGGAGAAGCCCGCCTGTTGTCAGGTCTCCTCTCTTCTTACACAGTTCACTGTGGGGTCTGTGCTCCATCTGGTTATCTTGTATTGACGTCACTGTGCCGTGTGGTTATCGGGTGCCGGGGGTCTAACTTTATCACTCTCGTGCACACATGTCACTGTCCCCTGGGCAGTCCCAGGGGGCTTAGGTTGCATCAGCTTTATGGGGTGTCACAGCATTTCACACTTCATGTCTTACACACAGTTTCTCTCATTATTTACTTATATTCCTATTGTTGTTGTTGTTGTTTGGTGCCACTGAGTCGGCATCTAACTCACAGCGACACTCACAGGGTTTTCAATGGCTATTTCGGGATTGCCTTGGGAGTGGGTTGCCAGGCCCTTCTCCCATTTTTGCAGTGCTGGGAATTGAACTCGGGACCTCAGAGACAGCAGTGCAGCACTCTACCAACTGAGCTAAATCCCAGCCCCTATATTCCTATTACACACAGTTAATTCCTATCCCTTATACACACATGGTTATTCCTTACACACTCAGGTTTGTTCCTTACGCTAAGCCAAGTGGACTTCCTAATATTTCAGTGCTGCCTCTTCCTTTAAAAACACCCCTGTTCCCTCCATCACAGCTCAAGCCATCCAACGCAGGGGCAGTGTGTTTGAGGAGGAGAAGGTCTGCAGGGGATGGAGACACACAGACTGGCAGCCCTTACGAGTGGGGCCCCTCACATCCAGGTCCTTCTTGCCAGCTCACCACTGCCCATTGCTCCTTCTCCTCTGCAGAGTGCCGAGGAGCCCGGGCCTTTGGAGAGGCCCCAGCGATAAACACCCTGTGCTGTTTAAATCTCCAGCACAGAACCTGTCGCTTCTCATTGACTGAAATTTGAACTGGCACCCTACAGATGGAAGTTGGCATATGTGGCTTGAATTTCACCCCCTTGCCTTCCTGGGCATGATGTCTTAGACTAGTTGGCTCTTCCCTTTAAACTTCAGCTGCTGCATTGGTGGGCTGGGATTTAGCTCAGTTGGTAGGGCTCTGCGCTGCAGTCTCTGAGGTCCCGAGTTCAATTCCCAGCACCACAAAAATGAGAGAAGGACCTGGCAATCCACTCCCAAGGCAATCCCGAGATAGTCACCCATTGAAAACACTATGAGGGTCGCTATGAGTTGGATACCGGCTCAACGGCACCTAACAACAACACGGCTGTATTGGTGTGATAGCTAAGCAATAGATAGAAAAGACAGAAGGTGAGTTTTAACTTGGGGCAATGAGGATTCTGCTCAAAAGCCCAATGTCTTCTTTCAGTGAAGAAGTTTCATATTGTATTTAGTAGAGGGGCTGTGGCTCCCGTCATGAAATTCCATCGCTGTGCTACTGAACAGGCAGTGGTTATAATTTCAAAGCTTTTTTCTCTATAGAATTGATCAGGGTCATTGCAGCATTTCCAGGAGAATTAGCCAGACCATGCATTATTCTCATGTATGACCTGAGGATTTCAATAAGGAAATCAATGTCTATACAGACATGTCCACGCCACCAGACAGGAGACTCTGTCACGTCTACTGATTCATCCACACGGGACCAATCAGGACAAAACTGTGATATCAAGAACATCACTATTTTATTGAGTTGAAGCCAAAAGTTTGACCAATGGGGTCCTAATACATGAATGATTTTTTTTCTAGGAGAATCTGCCTTTCCTTGAATTTCTCTTCCTCTTCCTTTTCTTTTTTCAGTAATGAGGATTGAACACACAGCTTTGCACATCCTTAACAAATTCTTTACTCAACTCCACAGGATGTTTCTAAATTGAGCAGGCTGCCTCTGGCCTCAAACTCACGATCCTCCTACCTCAGCCTCCCTAATTGCTGGGATTACAGGTGTGTGCCACGGCACCTGGCTCTTTCCTTGAGTTTCAAATCATAGAAAGACGGCCTGTAATCCCCTGCCCCATCAAATAAAAATCCTCTGAGAGAAGGATACCAGCTAAATTTTCAAGTCGAAGCTGACTTGCCTCACTCGCTGGCTAAACTGATTCACAAAGAGCAGTGTAGGCTCCTCCTGCATCCAGCTTTTCTCCCTACGTGGCGCATCCTCGCTGCCCTTTCTGCCCCCAGAGTTCCAAATACTTACTAGTTCTGCAAGTCACCATTGTCTGCGACAAATTCACCACTGTGAAAAGTTGCGCTGTTCTTCCAGGGCTGAGCAGGGTCTTATTTGCATCCCAGCAGGGCCCACAGCGCCTCAGACAGTGGCAGGCGCATCACACACAGAGGCGTGCAGAGTCAGACCAGCCTCAGCATCTCGGGACCCCCTTCTGCCTTCTGCATCATCGGACTGAAGCTCCCGAGCATCCTCTCAGTGTCCCACATCATAATTCAGCTCTTGGTCTGGAAATTCCTCAGAAAGGGAGTCCCCAGTGTTGGCAGGGTCTTTGCCTCCAGACATATCCCTACAAATCTCTATGCAGTTACGTTTGTCATGGTGCTGACACTTGTCCTCATTGCTCTTCCTTTCTGCAGGGCCAATGGACATAAAGGTGCACGTCCCTAGAGGGGAATCGCTCAGGCTGCCTTGCTGGTTGCATGACTTATTGGACCTATTGCAAAGCCTACATAATTAATGCTATCTATGCATACAATACCGGTCATGGTGGTGCATGCCTGTAATCAACGAGCTGTGGAGGATGAGGCAGGAGGATCACGAGTTCGAGGACAGCCTGGGCAACACTTGCCTGGAGCCGTAGCCCTGTGACAACCGATCCAGTCAGATCTCAGAAGCTAAGCAGGGTCGGGCCTGGTTAGTACTTGGATGGGAGACTGCCTGGGAACACCAGGTGCTGTAGGCTTGGGAGAAGGACCCAGCAACACACTCCCAAAAATCAATCCACCATTGAAAACCCTATGAATAGCAGAGAAGCACTGACCATAGTGTTTCACCTGTTGCATGTAGGGTCATTGGGGCTAGGATTAGCTCATTTGGTAGAGCGCTGCGCTGCAGTCTCTGAGGTCCTGAGTTCAATTCCCAGCACCTCAAAAATGGAGAAGGCCCTGGCAATCCACTCCCAAGGCAATCCAGAAAACAGTCAGCCATTGAAAACCCTATGAGGGTTGCTGAGTCGGATACCGACTCAACGGCACCTAACAACAACAACAATGTAGGGTCGTTATGAGTCCGATACAGATTCGAGGGCACCTAACAACAACAACAATGCATATAATATATCTGTGTGATGGCACATAACAACAACAAACAACAACAATGCATATAATATATATAAATATATGTGTGTGTGTGTGTGTGTGTGTGTGTGTGTGTATTAGAAAATAGAGGGCAGTGCTTTCTTCGATTGCCTACACATAAATGAAACAAGAGTAGAAGCAAATACCCTGCCTTTTCACACACACATACAAACCTATCATATGCATGCGCACACCCCCGTACACAGGAAACATCATAACACAATGGAACCGGGGGTGATAGTCAAATATTTCACGCAAAGAGCCGTCTCGTGCAGGCACTGAGGAGCTGATGGCGAAGTGGCATTCGTCATGAACCGTGAGTTCCTGCTGTGACGACTCCGCTCCGCATCACTCAGGTGTGTGTGTTGGCAGCTGGGGCAGAATCCCGCGCATCTGTTACTGGAAACAGGGACCGTGAGGTGGTGATGCTGCATTTCTAAATAATAGACAGGTGGTCAGTCTGTCATGGTATGCCTGTGGAATGCAATCATTTGATATAACTTAGATGCCTCAAATCAACAAATGCCGACAAGACAGTGTTGGAGTCTCAAATTTTATAGCAATGTTGTTGTTGTTGTTGTTGTTGTTAGGTGCCGTCGAGTCGGTATCCGACTCATAGTGACCCTCATAGGGTTTTCAATGGCTGACTGTTTCAGGATTGCCTCAGGAGTGGATTGCCACGTCCTTCTCCCATGTAGGTGGTGCTGGGAATCGAACTCGGGACCTCAGAGACTGCAGCGCAGCGCTCTACCAACTGAGCCAAATCCCAGCCTTTTATAGTAGTAGGATGATTATTTTAAAATATGAATAAAATATTTTCTCCATCGCTTGCCAGTCCAAGTGACTTCTTTGATGAGTGATGATAATGGACGCCCTTGACCTGGAGAGGCCTGGGGTCTGGAGGGGAGGCTTCTCCCTCCCTCCTTTGTGGTTCTTGACTCAGGAAACAGCAGATCTGCCCATCAGCACATCCCTCCAGTACTTGACCATGTTCCCATGCCAGTGGCTCTCCCTGGAATGGTGCCAGATATGTAATGGGCTGAGCACAGTCCTTTCCTTTCTGGTTCCTGCCAGACCTACCTGGATCAAGCTAAGACTGCACTCAGCTCTCACCACCCACCTGCCAGGAACCTGAAACATTAGCCTCTTCCCAACATCTCTGAATCTCTAAATTTGCCACCAAACCTCTCATATATGACTTTGGGCATGATCCATTTGCCTGGGACCATGTCCCCAGCCTCTAGTTCCCAGCCTGTCGGATTTGTCTACATGGCTGCTCAGTACAAGACATTCTTCTGTGAAGGAGGCTGAGCCTGGAGAGGCTGTGCCCAGCCAGCTATTGCCTTGCACTGCCTGCAGTTGCTTGTGGCCTGGTTGTGATGCCTTTTCTTCCTGTCTGTCTCCCCCACTTTACAGTAACAGAATGTATCCCTGGAAGGATTGTAAGCAGAGAATAATTATTTTTTGGAAAATTTAATAAGTACACTGGGCATTCTGATATATCTGTTGTTGTTGTTGTTAGGTGCCATGGAGTCAGGTCTGACTTATACCAATAAAATATACAACAGAATGAAACATTCTCCCACATTGTGCCACGCACATGATCCTTTTCGTATTTAAGCCCACTGTGGCAGCCACTGTGACAATCCATCTAGATGAAAGTCTTCATTTTTTTGTTTACCGATCATGCTCCCAAACATTATGTCCTTCTCCAGGGATTGGTCTCTCCTGACTAGATGTCTAAAATACGTAAGAAGGAGTCAAGCCATCCTTGCTTCCAAGGAGCACTCTGGTTGCACTTCTTTCAGACAGATCTGTTGGTTCTTTTGGCAGTCTCCAGTATAGTCAATATTCATCCCCAGCACAATAATTCAAAAGCATCAATTCTTTCCCTGTCTTCCCTGTTCAATGTCCAGCTTTCACAACCATATGATGCAACTGAAAATACCATGGCATGAGTCAGGTGCACCTTTATCTTCAATGTGACATCTTTACTTTTCAACACGTTAAAGAGGTCTTTTGCAACAGCTTTTCCCAATGCAGTGAATCTTTTGATTTCTTGACTGCTGCTTCCATGGCATTGATGGTAGAACCAAGTACAACAAAATCTTGGACAACCTCAATCTTTTCTCCATGTCTCAGGAAGTTACTTATTGACCCAGATGTAAGGATTTTTGTTTTCTTGATGTTGAGGTGCAATCTTTATTGAAGGCTGTGTTCTTTGATCTTCATCAGTAAATGTTTCAAAACCTCTTCATTTCAGACAGCAAAGTTGTGTCATTTGCATAACACAGGTTGTTAATCTTCCTTCAGTCCTGATGCCTCACTGTTGTTCTTCATAAAGTCCAACTTCTCAGATTGGTTTGAACCTGCGTATCAGTGGCTGATGGTCTGATCCACCATCAGCACCTGGTCCTTTTCCGACTTTTGATATTGAGCTTTCCCATAATCCCTTTCTGCTATTGTAGTTAATTTTGCTCCTGTTTGCTCCATCTGGTGTATCATCACTGTTTATCTTGCTGAAAAAAAAAAACTTATTTGCAGTTAACAGGTCATTGGTCTGCCAAAATTCTATCATGTGATCACCAGCATCATTTCTGCCACCAAGACCATATCTTCCAAGAGCTGTGCCTTGGTCTTTGTTTCTAACTTTTGCATTCCAGTCACCAGTAATTATCAGTACATCCTGATTGCATGTCTGATCAAATCAGACTGCAGGTCTGGAAAAAAAATCTTCCCTTTCGTCATTTGTGGCCTTAGTGGTGGGTGCATAAATTTGAATAATAGTCATATTAACTGGCCTTCCTTGTAAGGTATATGATTATAATTCTATCACTGACAGCATTGGACAGATCTAGAGATGTCTTTTTTGATGATGAATGCAAACGTATCTCTCTAATCTGTCATTCCCAGCATAGTAGATGATTTGATTATCTGATTCAAAATGGCCAATATCAGTCCATTTTGGCTCACTGATGCTTAGAGTGTTGATGTTTATGCACTCCATTTCCCTTTTGACAATTTCTAATTTTCCTAAATTCATACTATGTACATTCCAGCTTCCAATTATTAATGGATGTCTATAGTTGCTCCTTCTCACTTTGAGTCATGCCACCTTAGCAAATGGAGGTCCCTTGGGCTTTGCTCCATTCCCATCATTCAGGTCAACTTTAACTCTTCCCCAGCCATCTTTTGAGTGCCTTACAACCTAGGGGCTCATTTTCTGGCACTATATCTGACAGTGTTTCTTTGCTATTCATAGGGTTTTCAATGGCTAATTGTTTCAAGAGTGGGATGCTGGGTCCTTCTCCCTAGTCTGTCTTAGTCTAGAGGCTCAACTGAAACCTGTCCACCATAGGTGGCCCGGTTGGTATCTAATACTGTAGGCATAGCTTTCAGCATCACAGCAACACCAAGTCCTCATAATTTGGCAAACTGACAGACAAGTGAGGGTTGTGTATCTAGTGACTATTTAAAAACCTGGCACAAATTGGTCAACTAAAGCTTTTAGAATGAATTGTTTTTGTTGTTGTTAGGTGCCGTCAAGTCGGTATCCGACTCATAGCTACCCTCTGTACAACAGGGGAAACACTATTGTCAGTGCTTTTCTGCTGTGCATAGGGTTTTCAATGGCAGATTGATTTTTGGGAGGGGGTTGCCAGGTCCTTCTTTCCCAAGCCTACAGCTTCTGGTGTTCCCAGGCGGTCTCCCATCCAGGTACTAACCAGGCCCAACCCTGCTTAGCTTCCAAGATCTGACAGGATCGGACGCCACAGGGCTACCGCTGTAGGCCTTAGAATGAATAAACAAGCATAATTATATTTGGGGATTTATATTTCTGCTAGTGACAGAGGATTTCTGCCTTTTCACTCCTCAGATTTCTACGTATGCATGTGTTGACGTGGATGTAATTACACTTACACATGTCTTCTCTCCTACAGCCAGGGTATTGTGATTCATCTTTTTACTATCCCGAGGTATTTATCACCGTGCAGTACCATAGCGCTATGAATGCTATGGTAATTTTAGAAAAACGGAAGAATCAAAAGTTTAAGCTTTTTCTTAATAATTTGTTTAGAGCCACTTTTGTTTTGCTTTTCCAAATATACTTGTTAAATGTATACTTGTTGTTGTTGTTAAGTGCCGTCGAGTCGGTGTCCGACTCATAGCGACCCTCATAGGGTTTTCAATGGCTGACTGTTTTTTCGGGATCGCCTTGGGAGTGGATTGCCAGGTCCTTCTCCCATAAATGTATACTAGGAAATATAAATTAATAAGCACGTGCATAGTCAAAGTCAGGCTCTAATTAATTGTCAATTTCGCTGTAAAAGGTCCTTTTTAGAGTGGTCAAGTGACAGACGTGTAGGAGAGACATTAACATTTTGAGGAAGGCTTGATTGGGTCTGATGGGTGTAGGGGAGAATTGGGAGGAAATTGGCAAAAACTCCCAAACTGGGAAAATGGCATTTGAATATCTGGTTTGTAAGTTAGAAATCTAGGGAAAATGAAAGTAACTTGGTTTTATGTTTGTACAAAACCCTTCCTGACTGGACAATTGGACTGAAAGCTGATTGGCTCAGGCCATTCCATGGGCGAACTATATAAAGAGCTGCGCTGCGGCAGCTCGACCCTTTTTTGGCACGGCCTTTCTGGCATCCCTTTCTGCGCCTTCTCGCCTGTTCCTGCCCGGACCACAGATGAGGACGCACCTCTCCCACTGCTCTCCCCGGGACCTTCGGTGAGGAAATAACGCTCTCCCGTCGCAATCCTCAACAAGGAAAAGAACCTGCTCTCCGTCTGATCACCGAGGAAGCGGCAGCTGTCTCCTCCTGACCACCGAGATGACCAACACAGGTGTTTGCCCCTGGAAGGCAAAAGTGCCTGAGGCTTTTCCTTTCTCCCGTCTCCTCCGGGGTCCCAAGGGCCGCGGGAGTCTGCGCCCCTCACCTGAGGGTCCCGAGTGAATTGTGTTTAGTATCTGTGTGTGCGGCGGCGCAGCCCATCCGATCCTTCAGGCCGGACCGAGAGGCGCGTGCCCCACATAGATTTGGCGCCTGAATGTGGGGCCCAACATAGTTGGTGCCTGAACAGGGACCCAACAATGGGGATTTCTCAAACTGAAACCAATATTTTTACTGAATGCGTGTACTGTTAGCACTGCTCACGCTTGATTTTGATGCCATTATTCTAAGAAACTAGTGCTATGACTGTCATGTTATAAGTGTTATAAGCAGAGCAAGTCTCTATGCAATTTATATTCTCTTGCTCTCTTTACTTGGTTGCTCTTTCTAGAGTTTTTCTTTTTTAATTTTATTAAACTTTTGGTTTGATTAATTTTCCCTATTGCTTTCTGCTCTGATCTTTATTGTTTTCTTCCATCTGCATTACTTATATTTATTTTGCTGCTGTTGCACAATTTCCTTAAGTAGAAACGTTGTTGTTGTTGTTGTTAGGTGCTGTCGAGTCGAGTCTGACTCATAGTGACCCTATGTACAGCAGATGGAAACACTTGCCAATTCTGTGCCAGGCAAATGATCTTATTTATGTTTAAGTCCATTGTTGCAGACACTGTGTCAATCCATCTGGTGGAAGGTTTTCCTCTTTTGCGTTGACCTGCCACTCTTCCAAACATGATGTCTTTCTCCAGGGATTGATCTCTCCTGACTACATGTCCGAAACATGTAAGACGCAGTTTGGCCATTTTTGCTTCCAAGGAGCACTCTGGTTGCACTTCTTCTAGGACAGATCTGTTGGTTCTTTTGGCAGTCCATGGTATATTCAATAGACGTCTCTAGCACCACAATTCAAAAACATCTATTCTTTTTCTGTCTCTCTTGTTCAATGTCCAGATTTCACAACCATATGATGCCACTGAAAATACCATGGTATGAGTCAGATGCACCTTCATCTTCAATGTGACATCTTTGCTTTTCAATACTCTAAAGAGATCTTTTGCCACAGCTTTTCCTACAGCAATGTGTCTTTTGATTTCTTGACTGCTGCTTCCATGGGTGTTGATTATAGAGCCAAGCAAAGCAAAATCTTGGACAACCTCAATCTTTTCTCCATTTAATGTGAAGTTGCGTGCTGAGCCAGTTGTAAGGATTTTTGTTTTGTTGATGTTTAGTCGTAACCCATATTGAAGGCTATGATCTTTGATCTTCATCAGTAAATGTTTTAAATCCTCTTCATTTTCAGCAAGCAAAGTGGTGTCATCTGCATAACACAGGTTGTTAATGAGTCTTCCTCCAATCTTGATGCCATGTTCTTCCTCATAAAGTTGTTTGATTTTGGTGTTTTCTACTCTTAAATAAGCATCTGATGCTATGAAGTTTTCTCTAAGAATTGCTTCAACTTCACCTCATAAACACTGTGTTATATTTTTCCTTGTGTTCCGTTTGAAACACTTAAGAAATAATTTCATTGAGATTTTTCTATTTTACCCATTGATTTCATAGTAGCTTGCTCTTTAATTTCTAAGTGTTTGGAGATTTTTTTATTATTCTAATCAAATTCAATTATGGTGAGAAAGCATACTTCCATTTCTGTTCTCTGAAGTTTGTTTAGTTTTCATTTTGATACAGATAGGATCTTTCTGGATGAATGTTTCATATTCCACACTTGAAACCGTTTTGTCTCCTTTTTTTTTTTGTAGGTAAGACCGTCCTGTAAATGCCCATTAATTCCAGTTGGTTAATGTTTGCAATGTTGACAATTGGTCCATTGCATTAGTCAGTTGTTGCTGCTGTAGCAAAAAAAAAAAACCAACCCAAACAAACTTATGAGGAAAGAGCGGCATTAGAAGCTCACAGTTAGTAGATCCGGTCATAATGGTGGTGGGGTTGGTATGGCAGTATAAGGAGGCAGGGCCAATGTCAGATGACCTTGAGGCATGACTGACCAGGAACAGGAAAAAGAAAGACTTGAGCCTCTGGTCTAGGGAGAAAACCCTCTAATGGTTCCCCCTCAGTGACGTCACTTCCTCAAAGAAAAGACCCACCTCCGGAAGTTCTACAACCCTCACAAACAGCACCTCCAGCTGGGAGCACTTAAAGTTCCCAAAACATTACCCTTTATATTTAAGCTATGACTTGCATTTACGTGCTTGATGATTTTTTGACTACATGTTTCTTCAGTTACTGAAGGAAGAGTGCTAAAGTCTCCAAATACGACTATGGGTATTCTAGTTCTTATTTAATTCAACACTTTGGTCTTTTATGAGCTTTGGGCTACTTTTATTCTATGATCATGTGCCTATGAATTTTAAGTTTTTATGTGTTCTTGGAGAACCGACTCTTTATCATTATGTATATTTATTTACCCGTAGCAACTATCTCTGCTTTGAAGGCCAATTTTTTGATATTAATAAAGCTGCTCTTTCTTTTGATTAGTGTTTTCCCTGGCACATCTTCTGTGCTTTCACTTTTAATCTAACATCAATGTATCTGAAGTGAATGTCTTACAGGCAGAAAGTATTTAGATGGAAACATTAGAAGTGCTGTGATCAGGTGATTTATTTCTAATGGACACTAATAAACTTAGATGTGGGTCTACGATTTTAACATTTATTTTGTATTTTTCCTTCAGGTTTTCATTTATCTGGGGTTTCTCCTATCCTGTTTAGAATCTTTTCTAACTTTGCTAGAATTCCATTCTGAATTTTCTGCTACAATATTTTTACTATTTCCTTCTGTAGTTTTGTCTACTTATTACAATAATACCTTTTCACATACAGTCAATATTTTGCCACCTTAAGGGCAAGGTAAAAACATTCCCAACACATAGGCCCTGCTAATTTAAAAATATATGACATGTGTTTACATGCTATAGGTATTACACTACATGCATCGAAAATCTTATCAATGATATTTTTTATTTTGCTTTCAAAAGCCAAACATATTTCAAAGAACCAAGTGGAAGAATAATGTATATTTCCCCAAATATATATTTTTACTGCATTTCAGTTAACCTTGAGGTTCTAGTATATTTACATCATTTGTTAACTGCACACAATCTTTAGCATTCTTTTTAGAATACTCTGCAGTCAATGAAATGTTTCAGTTTTTTTTTTTTCACTAAAAATGTCTTTATTAGCTGGGCACGGTGGCACATGGCTGTAATCCCAGTGGCTCAGGAGGTGGAGGCAGGAGGATCACAAGTTTGAGACCAGAGGCAGTCTGCTTCACTTAGCAAGACACTGTCTCAAAAAGTAAAAAAATGGGATGGGGGTGCAGCTCAGTGGTCTAGAACTTGCAAAGTACGTAAGCACGAGGCCCTGGGTTCAACCCCCAGTACCACACACAGACACACACACACACACACACACAAATGTCTTTATTCAATATTCATTTCTAAGGTTTAATTTTATAGATATAGAATTTTGAGTGTATCATTCTCTTCTTTCAGCAAATTAAATACATTGTCCTACTTAATTCTGCCCTTCCAGGATTATGGTAAGAAATCTGTAGTCACTAAAATTACTATCTCCCTGAAAATCATGGATCAATGTTCTTATCTGCATTCATTATCTTTTCTCTTAAGTTTTAAGGAATTTGATTATAATATAGATGGCCATGTATTTTTTCTAGTGTTGCCTGTTTGGAACTCAAGAATCATTGGAGAGCTGTGTTATTATGTCCTTGACCAAATTTGAGAGACTTTTAGTTATTATTTCTTAAAAGCAATTTTTTTTCAGCATTCTGCCACCACTGAAACTCCAGTGGTGTAAACATCGTCTCCTTTGCTATTGTCCCACAGGGCCCGGGGGCAGTGTTTATTTTTGGAATTACTTTCCTCTGACATCAAGTCCATTCAGTGTGCTTTTCCTTTGTTATTGCATTTTTAATTTCTAAAATTTCTCTTTTATCCCTGATGTTATATTCTTTATTTTTTCACGGTGTATTCCAAATTAATATTGTCTGAACCCTATTTCAATTATCCCTTTTCAACACTTTCAGTTGCTGTTAAGTCTTTGCTGAATAATTCCAGCATCTTTACCATCTTGTTCAGATCTATCAAATGATTATCTTTTACACAGACTGAGACCTTCACGATTCTTTCTATGCTGAGGACCTTTACCCTGGATCTTGTGCATTTTGGGCATCTTATGAGATTGGAGGTCTTGTTCAGTGTTGGTATGTTTTGATCAGGAGCCAATCAACTGGCTTAGTTTCAGCTTCAAGTTCTAACCCCTGCCTGTGGGCTCTGCTTTCAGAGCTTTTCTGGAAATGCAGATCTTTCCCTTGGGGTATCACCTGCTGCTCTGTGAGGGGACCAGAAGGATGCCATACCATTAGCTCAGTTCTCAGAGCCTCTGGGGTGCTCCCCTGTGCCCAGAGTCCAGCACGTGCAGTTCAGGAATGGGCCCAGGAGATCAGAGAGGACTTGGTGATGCTGCGATCACAGCCCCCTTTCTGTCCTCTCCCCGTACTCTCCAGCCTGCGGGGCCCTGCCTGCCCTCCCTCAGCCACACACTGGAGCCCACGTTACCCGGCTCTTCTCCCCTGCAGCCATGTTTACACAGGGTCCCAGCAATGGGAAAGCAGAGAGGAGACACTTAGCATGGGCCTCCCCCTCTCCTGAACCCCACATCCTCTGGCTGGAAGGGAGTTTTCCGGCCTCATTTTCACAGCCACACACAGCATAGTAGCTGCCCCTGGCCAGCTCCTTCTCTGCCACCCAGGGCCACAGGGTTCCTCCCAGACCTTGGCTTCTCCAGCTATCCCCAGTCTGGCTTCCTAGGAGCCTTGGTTCCAGGCTAGAAAATCCAGGAAGAAAAGCGCAATGTTAAACTTCCCGCCAGCTTGGCAGGGTTTCTGATCCATTGATCTACCTAGTGATGTTTAAGTGCATTGGGTGGGAAAGATGAGACGAAGTGTATCTCTTCCTCCTTTGCCAGAACCTGAAATCTAAACAGCTCTTCTGAGAAATGTTTATTATTATTATTATTATTATTATTATTATTATTATTATTATTTTGCGGTACTGGGGATTGAACGCAGAGCATTGAGCTTGCATGCTCTGCAAGTGCTGGACCACTGAGCTGGACCCCCAGCCCATTTTTTTACTTTTTGAGACAGGGTCTCGCTAAATTCCACAGACTGCCTCTGGTCTCAAACTTGCGATCCTCCTGCCTCCACCTCCTGAGTTTCTGGGATTATAGGCATGCGCCACCGCGCCCGGCTTGAGAAATGTTTTATACTTACTGGATGGTGTATACATAGCTCCTCTGTCAAAAACAAATCTACCAAGTGGAAGTGACTGTGCGACTAATATCTAAAAATTTCCATAATCCATAAAGTCAAACATGTTGTTCAGTAAACTTTTATTCAGGTTGACACACTATGAGACATAGTAAGTCAAGTTTTATTTCTTTATATCACTAGAAATGAAAAAGCTAAATAGATCTACTTTGTTTCAATTCTTGCAAACTAAATTCAGTAATAGAGACTTTCAAGTTATATTCTTTGTTTTTATTTAGTGTCACTTTTTAAATTTTATAAATGCTTGTACATACTGTCATATTTTGTTGACCCTTTATGCAAAACCGTGAAAGATAAGTATTCTAAAGACACTGGCTTCATGAAAATTACCTCATTTGCTGGAGAATCTACATCCGTTAGCCAGAAGAAAGGAGCTGCATAAATGGGCCACTTTTTCTTGGTTTTCAGGGAATGTAATGGCAAAGCTAATACTAACTTAAAATACATACATGACTTTTGATTTAACTTTTATACCCTCCACTTTATATAATCAACACCCATGGAAGCAGCAATCAAGAAATCAAAAGATATGATGCACTGGGAAAATCTGTTGCAAAAGACCTCCTTAAAGTTGAAAAGTAAAGATGTTGCCCTGAAGATGAAAGTGCACCTGACTTGTGCCATGGTATTTTCAGTCGTATCATATGGTTGTGAAAGCTAGACATTGAATAAAGGAGACAGGAGACGAATTGATGTTTTTGAATTATGGTGCTGGAGATGAATATTGAATATGCCATGGACTGCTAAAAGAACTAACAGATCTGTCCTAGAAGAAGTGCAACCAAAGTGCTCCTTGGAAGCAAGGGTGGCTAGACTCCGTCCTATATAGTTTGGACATGTAGTCAGGAGACCAATCCCTGGAGAAAGACACCATGATTAGGAGAGTGGCAGGTCAACAAAGAAAAGGAAGACCCTCAACTAGATGGATTGCCACAGCAAGTGCAACAATGGGCTTAAACAAAAAAGATTGTGTCCCTGGCAAGGAGTTGGGGAGTGTTTATTTCTGTTGTACATAGGATTGCCATATAATGTAATCTAATTCAATCTAGATTATTGTATTTTACTAGCAATAAAATCAATCCTTTGCAAATTGCTTTAAAGTTCTATAGAATATATACAATGAGTTGCAGATAAAGCATAAAGCTTTCAATAAATATCCACTTTCCAATTCTTCTACACATCTATACACTGAAGAAAAATGATCCATACATATCATATATATCACATTATATTCAACCGTGACTTTTCCCACAAAAATTTCAATTCAAAATCTTTATGTTTTTCATATAGCCTTAAATTTTATTTGTACATGTTACTATCAAAAGCCATTCTACTTCCTATCAGATTATTTATTTACTTAAAAGCTAAGGCATAAGGCACTCATAATTCAAGCAGTTTCCCAAGGTCTGCTTGAGAATATGTATACAACTTGGGAAAAGCATAAAAAATCGAGAGTTCTCCTAATTAGTCCCTTAGAGAACCATTAGAACAAACAAAAGTGTAAAATTTTAATCTCCCAGGTGTCATTTAATGGTACCCTAATAAAATGTTATGTGTGTTGCAATGGTGTCTTAAAGAGAGCACAGATGACTTATTCGGGTTATAATCAGGAGACTGGTAAGGCAGGGGGTTTAAATAAACATTTTATCAAAAGGCAGTGGTTTCACAGAGCTGCGTACCTCCATTCTGTTCTCACTCTGTTTATTTTTCCTCTCTCCTTGGGCCTCCTTCACTGCGTTTTTGTTTAACAGCACTTTTTTATTTTTCTCTGAATATAATTCTGGGTGAAAACTGAAGCTAAATGAACTCTCTCACGCCCAATACCATGTTGCATACATACCTCTTATTTTTAAATGTTGTTGTTGTTGTTAGGTGCCATCGAGTCGGTATTCGGCTCATAGCGACCCTTATAAGGTTTTCAATGGCTGACCGTTTCGGGATTGCCTTGGGAGTGGATTGCCAGGTCCTTCTCCCATTTTTGCGGTGCTGGGAATTGAACTCAGGACCTCAGAGACTGCAGCGCAGTGCTCTACCCACTGAGCTAAATCCCAGCCCTCTTATTTTTAAAAGCAGAGTCCAATTTAAGTGGCCCGCCGTGGGAATTTAACGGATTCTTTACCTTCTTAATCTGTTTTCAGGCAACATCTCTAAGGCCAAACAAAGGTAGTGTATCCCTGAAAACACCAGCTTCTCTTTCACCTTTCCCTGAAACACACAGGCCATTTGTGAGAAACGGGATGGAGCTGAGAATGTGGGTGTGTACGCTGTCTGTACTGCTGGCAGGGGGACTTGGTGCGGTGGAAATGGCACAGATGATCGCCCCAACTCTCTAGATCTCCTTTGTCAGTGAAGAGCGCTGTCTAAATGGATCAGCGGTTTCCATGACAGCCAATCAGAATAATTCGAGCTTCCTGCAGCAGGGATTTTAAGAGGCAAATTATTTTTAAAGTTACCTAGGTTTCTCTTCCACAGTCCTCTTCTCACGTATTAGCTGTTAGAATGTGGAGATTGCTGGTATATGAAAAAATATTGAGAACGTGTTCCCACGGAACTATTAGCATGTCACATGTATGTGCATGCCCCCCTCATGGATATTCTTTTTTTCCAATCCACAGCTGCACAGAATTGAGGTCTAAGATGATTGTTTTCTTGTTGATGCTTTTTGTTTTTTTTTTACTAAGGTAGACAAAGTTTTATTTGTAAAGAGAATGAATAAGATGAAGTCCATGGAAGTATTGAAGTGCAAGACTTTTCTAGTAATTTGGGTATTTTTATACCTTCTCATGGGTACTCTATAAATCATTACCTCCGGGTGGCATCAAACCAGTCCACTTCCCACTCATCTTCACTCCTGTGGACTGTAATTAAATTTTCTATTAGTAGTATAACAAATAGGGCTGGGATTTAGTTCAGTTGGTAGAGCGCTGCGCTGCAGTCTCTGAGGTCCTGAGTTCAATTCCCAGCACCGCAAAAATGGGAGAAGGGCCTGGCAATCCACTCCCAAGGCAATCCTGAAACAGTCAGCCATTGAAAACCCTATGAGGGTCGCTATGAGTCAGATACCGGCTCGACGGCACCTAACAACAACAATATAACAAATAGAACAGGAGTTGGTCCCCTGAGCCTGGCAATGCTAAATATTCTGACTATGTCTAAGTACTTTGTATATAATAGATGGAGAACATGTTCAAAATATTCCAACAAGTATAAGGAGGCTGAAACAAAGTTGTGCACCTTAAAGGCACGTTTTACCAGGAGCTCCTTTATGTGACTTGAATCAATATTTTATTAAACAATGATCTACATGTTTTGGGACCATCCTAGAACACTGTGGGAAGAACAAGGTAATTAGCATAGCATTTGCATGTATGACCCTATTATATTCAGAGACTAGACCACTAATGAGGGTTTATTCCCCCTCAGACTTCAGGTTGACAAATAGAATGCAGGTGTGAATGGAGACTTCTGTGCATCACTCTGACTTTTTCCACCTTCTTACACTAGGGCTCACGCCAAGTTCAACAACAAGAAACTGCAATAAGAAGCCCTGGAGAAATAAGGCAGTCCCTGAAAATGACACAGAAAAGAAAGCAGAATTAGTCCGACTTGTATCAGATAAAGTGGATTTTAAAACAAAAACAATAAAAAGAAATGGGTTGCTGGGTGCTGTGGAGCACACCTGTAATCCCAGAGACTTAGGAGGCTGAGGCAGAAAGAATGCAAGTGTGAGGTCAGAGGCAGAATGTGCCACTTAGAGAGGCCCCATCTCAAAATAAAAAATACAGAAAAATAAAAAGGAGGCTAGGGTGCAACTCAGTGGGGGAGCTCTTACCTAGCATGTGCGAGGCCCTGGGTTCAAACCTCAAGTTTAAACAAAGAGAAAGAAAGATGGAAGGAAGGAAGGAAGGAAGGAAGGAAGAAAGAAAAAGGTAGGGAGGGAGGGAGGGAGGAAGGAAGAAGGAAGAAAGGAAAGAAGGAAGGAAGGAAAAGAAAGGAAAGGAAAAGAAAAGAAAGATTTCAAACACATTTTAACATATATTTATAATAAATATATGTATTTATAGTAAAGATATGTATTTATATGCACCCAATATCACAGTAATCAAATATATAAGGAAAACACTAATAGGGCTGAAGGAGATGATTTCCTATATAATAATAGTAGAGGACCTTGAGATTCCACTTCTAGTAATGAGCAGATTATTGAGACAAAAAGATAAACAAAGAAGTAGGACCAAATGGTCCTAAGAGACAGTTACAGAACATTCCTTTAAAAATTGCAGAACATACCTTCTTCCTAATAGCACATGCAGCATCCTCAGGACAGATTATCTGTTGGTCACAAAACAAATCTTAACAAATCTTAAGCAATTCAAATAAATACTGAGTATTATTTCAGATCACAAAGTAATAAAAGTACAAATCAATTATAAGAAATATCAGCTGGGTGCAGTGGTGCATGCCTGTTATCCCAGCTACTTGAGAGGCAGAGGCAGGAGGATAGCGAGTTCGAGACCAGAGGCAGTCTGTGTAATTTAGGGAGACCGTGTCTCAAAAAGTAGAAAAAATGGACTGAGGGTGCAGCTCAGTGGTTCAGCACTTGCAAAGCATGCAAGAGTGAGGCCCTGGGTTCAACCCTCAGTACCACACACACACACAAATACAAGAAATATCTTAGAAAGTATAAAAATTCATGGAAATTAAATCACGTACTTTTAAAATTTTTATCAGTAATTTTTATTGTACAACTTAAGTGGTTTCACTGTGACACTTGTACACATGCGCGTCATTGTACATTGCTCATGCTCACCTCTACCATTACCCTCTCATGAGCCTCCTCCTCCATCCATTCCCTCCCCACCAATGGTCCCCTTGCTCCTTGCTTATCTTGTTTGTGTGGATATATGTATCTATATCAATGGGTGGATACATAGATAAATAGATAGGCAGATAAACATCCAGATTTTGCCGTAAGGGCAAAATGTGCTATTTCCTTTCCTTTCTCCCATCACCCTTTCTTCTTTGCCCCTTCCCTGCCTCTTCAGTATCTTTCCCCATATAGGTCCTTTCTAGTTTCATGACCTCTATATGTTAACATGGACCGGGCTGGGATTTAGCTCAGTTGGTAGAGCACTGTGCTGCAGTCTCTGAGGTCCCGAGTTCAATTCCCAGCACCGCAAAAATGGGAGAAGCGTCTGGCAATCCACTCCCAAGGCAATCCTGAAAACAGTCAGCCTTTGTGTTGTTGTTGCTGGGTGCCCGCGAGTCGGTATCTGACACATAGCGACCCTCATAGGGTTTTCAATGGCTGACTGTTTTGGGATCGACTTGGGTGTGGGTTGCCAGGCCCTTCTCCCATTTTTGCAGTGCTGGGAATTGAACTCGGTACCTCAGAGACTGCAGCGCAGCGCTCTACCAACTGAGCTAAATCCCAGCCCTAATATGGAATAGATATTGAGATGTATCATCCACATATGAGAGAACACATATGATATTTATCTTTCTGAGTATGTGTGAGTTGCCCCTCCCCAGCGGCCAGGAACATGACTAGCTCTTCTTCTCCAAGGGGGACCACACGTGGGAGAGTGGAGCTTGCGAGCATGACCAACGGAGTCAAGGACAGATGGCTCCGGGATGCCTTTGGTACAGGTTTTATTGTGCAGCTCAGCTCTCAGCCCCACCCTTCAGGGATAGTGGAAGTGTCTCGGCTCTTAAGTGTTGTAGCTCCGCCTCCAGCGCTGGGTCCAGAGGCTCTTCGTCTTTGGGGGTGGGCTGGGGCCCTCCAGATATCCCCTGCAAAGGCTGGCTTCTCTTCTGCTGCAGGTCTCCCATGATCTCCGTCTTCATCGGGTGATGGGGTGGCCTCTGCCATGGTAGGCAGTCTTCTCTCTTGATGATTGTCACCCATCTGAAATGGAGCAGCAGAGCAGACCAGCAGCAAGCAACCCCGCTGCAGGCAGCAAGCAGCCATCAGCTCTCAGCATCACCATCAGCAGCCATCAGCTCTCAGCATCACCATCAGCAGCCATCAGCTCTCAGCATCACCATCACAGCCAGCAGCTCTCAGCATCACCATCAGCAGCCAGCAGCTCTCAGCATCACCATCACAGCCAGCAGCTCTCAGCATCACCACCAGCAGCCAGCAGCTCTCAG
>VMDO01009881.1:0-74658 GCA_007922755.1 Pedetes capensis
AATACTATATAGTAAAAGATAGAGAAGACTTGGATGGGAAACTTAGATAGGAAGGGGGGAGGGGGGAAACATAGAGGAGGGTAAGGGGTAACCTATATGAATAATGCTTATCAAATTGCATATATGAAAATTGTCACAACGAAAAGCACGTCAAAATGAATCACATTATGATGTACATTAAAAATTTCTAATAAAAAAATAAATAAAAAAAATAAAGGAGCGATCTGGAGAAGTTCATAACCTTGGGATCCTCTCTGATTTTATCAGAGGTGTCTTAAGGTATCTCAGCTTGAGCATTTGTGGTAAACTGAGTCACCGAGGGCATGTACCCCTTCATGACATTCATGAAAATATGAGGACTGTATGAAGTCCTTCTGAACCAAGCCATCTCATGGGGTGGATTTAAAATGATACACTAAAGACATTCTCCTCATCTGCAGAAGTATGCTTAAGAACCTGGACATGCTGCACCCAGCCGTGTTCCTTCACGAGCTCTATACCACACATTTAGGAACACAGTCAAAGATGCACACTATCACTCCATCCTTCTGTCTTCTCTGAGACCTCTGTGCTTTTTAATCAGGCTTTCAAGCACTTTGCCTGATGTCAATACACAGCCTAAACAGCTCTTACCAAATGTGTCTCATACTGTCAGATAAACAAAAATACATACCATTTAGTGATTTAATCTCAAACACAGGCCACCTGTTCCAATTAGTGAGATTAAAATAGTATACTACTGGGTTGGGGATGTAGTTTGGTGGTAGAGTGCTTGCCTAGAATATACAAGGCCCTCGGTTTGACCCCCAGTACTGCAAATAAATCAATAAATACATGTATACTACTGGCTGTCTACTGCCATAGCACTCTAGCATCTGACCTCCCTGATATCAGAAACTAAGCAGAGTTGGCCTGGTTAATCCTAGCAACTAGGTGCTGCAGGCTAGGGAGAAGCACCTGGCAACCTACTCCCAAAACAATATGCCATTAAAAACCTTGTGAATAGCAGAGAAGCACTGACAGTACTGGGCATCGCACAGTGTTGGAGAGTGTTCTGTCCTGTTGTACATAGGGTCACTATGAGTCAGACCTGACTTGATGGCACCTAACAACAACAACACTGGCCATCTGGCTTGCAGCTGTACCACCCTGGCATCTGATCCCATCAGATCTCAGAAGCTAAGCAGAGTCAGGCCTTGGATGGGAGACTATCTGGGAACACCAGGTACTGTAACCATGGGAAAAGGACCTGGCAGGCCACTCTCAAAAAATAATCACCCAACTGAAAACCTTATGAATAGCAGAGAAGCACTGACAATAGTGCCAGACATGACATAGTGTTGGAAAGCGTTTTGTCTATTGTACATTGGGTCGCTATGACTTGGACCTAACTCAACAGTACCTGACAGTGACAACAACAACAGGAAATACACATTAATCTCTGATTTATGATGGTCTGACTTAGGATTTTTTGACATTAGCATGGTGTGAAAGTGATGCACATACAGAAACTGAACTTAGATTTCTGATCTTTTGCCACATGCTCACAAAGGTAAACCACTGATACTCGGCAGTATTTGGAGTAACTTCCTGGTAAACCCATTGTAAACTGAAAATAATGTAAGTCGAAAATGCATTTAATATACTCAGACTGAAAACCATGCTCACCCTTGTCTACTTAAACATGCACAGAACACTTACATTAGCTCTATCTGGGCAAAGTCATCTAATACAAAGCCTATTTTTATCATGGAGTGCTGAAAAGCTCATACAATTTATTGAATACTGTGCTGAAAATGAAAAGCAGAACATCATCCCAGGTATGCTTTTTCATTATCCGTAAAGTCAAAAAATCCTTAAGTTGAACAATCACAAGCCAGAGAGTCTGTATATGTAAACAAACACAAGTGAGAAGTGAGACACACTTAAAAACTGGCCATAGAAAACTCCTATTACAAAGGGGAGCCAAAATCAGGAAGTAAAAAAACAAAATAATAAGCAACTCACAATATCTTACTCAGTTTAGCTGAAATTTGAATCTGTCTGGGCATGGTGGCTCATGCCTGTAATCCTAGTGACTCGGGAGGCAGAGACAGGAGGATTGCAAGTTTGGGACCAGAGGCAGTCTGCGTAATTTAGCAAGACCCTGTTTCAAAAAGTAAAACCAAACCAAACCAAACAAACAACAAAAAATGAGCTAGGGGTGCAGCTCAGTGGTACAGCACTTGCAAAGCATGCAAGCGAGAGGCCCTGGGTTCAACCCCCAGTACCAAAAAATAAAATAAAATAATAAAAAAGAAATTTGAATCTGAGTTTCCTATTGGCCAAAGTAAAAAGAGAAACAGTTAATAACTCAAATTTTCACAATCTATAAGGAAGAAAAATGTTTCTAAGCATTTTCTAGGGCTTAGGCCACAGGTCTAAAAGTAAGTATTTCAGGAAAGAATGAGAGAAGAGGTTACACCACAATCAGTGTTTTCCTAAATGACTCTGAATGACTTTAGGTGGCCTGAAATAAAAGCCCCCCATGGGTCTGTCAGCTTGTAATGCTGTAGGGGCTTGCATGTTGCTTTGATGCTGAAAGCTATGCCACTGGTATTTCAGATACCCATGTGGACAGGTTTCAGATGAACTTCGAGACTAAGAAAGACTAGGGAGAAGGACCTGGCAGCCCACTCCCAAAGCAATTAGCCATTGAAAACCCTATTAATAGCAAAGAAGCACTGTTAAATATAGTGCCGGAAAATGAGCCCTTCATGTTGGAAGGCATTCAAGTAACAACTGGGGAAGAGTTGCCTCCTCAAGGTAGAGTCAATCTTAATGGCCAGAATTGAGTAAAGCCCCTGGGATCTCCCTTTGCTGATGTGGCACACCTCAAGCTGAAAAGAAACACAGTGACTACAACAAAGGGCTCAAACAAAAAGATCCTGTGCATGACAGTGTAGCATAGTGTTTCATTCTGCTGTACTTAGGGTCATTATGAGACGGACCCAACTCCATGGCACCTAACAACAGTAAGAAGACAAAAGCATTAAATAACGGGATGGCAGTAAACTGGTTATTCTTGTTTGAAGTCTCAATCCAACCCAGCTGATTCAGTTCAGGACAAAGTCCCTGTTGGTGCTAAAAACTCCCTAGTAATGCTCTAATCCTTGCAAATTACAGAACATGGCATGACAGGCCTCGAAGCCAGACAATATTTAGCTAGAGTAGTAACACTAATACTTTAAAAACAAATTTAAACTTTAAGGAGTGAACTGATCTAGAAATATTAAGTAAATAACAGCACAGTGGTAGCGAGCTGTGTGTAGGCAGTATGGGAATGACCAAAGTCTGGGAAACTCTGCGGCAGACCACAATGACTCAACATCACGACAAACTAACGCTATACCTGCAATTAGTTTCCTACCACCACTTCCCATAGTTGCTCACAGAGCTGGTAAGTGAAGACATGATGTTCATGTTTGACTCCACAGTCTACACTCTTAACCCTTCACTTGTTCATCAAAGCCAGAAACCTTCTGAGAAAGTGAGGCTGGGACAACAAAGAGGTGCTGTACAACATTTAAGACATAAACCCCTAATGTGGTGGGGAATGGGGTGACTAAGGAAGCATCCAAGGCATCTAGTGTGGAAACTGGCTCTATGGGAAAGTATCAATTAGATGGTGAAGAGTGATGAAGGAATGTTTGACATCCAAACTTTGAGGTACATGTAGGTGGAACATCTAGGTGGAAATGTCTTGGATTACAGAGTAAAAGTCATGCTTTACCTCTGGGTTGGGCTGAAGTCAGTGTCTAAGGTAGAAGTCACATGGATTTTCTCTCAGTAGCACTGAGCACTGGGACCGGCCCACTAGACCCCTTGCTTGTTTTTCTCACCAGCAGTTTCTTTGGCCAAGAACCAGATGAAGTTTTTGGTTTTGGGTTAGGGATTGTGTTGTATAAAAAGTTACATACAGCCAGGCATGCTGACACTCTCCTATAATCCCAGCACTCAGGAGGTTGAGGCAGAAGGATGGTGAGTTCAAGGCCAACCTGAGCTACATAGTGAGATTCCGTCTCAAAAAAAAAAAAAAAGTTACATACAGGTCTAACATCCCTAATCCAAAAACTTGAAATGTTGAACTGCTCCAAAATCTGAAACTCTTTCAATGTCAACAGGCCACAAGTGGGAAATTCCACATTATATGATGGGTCATAGTCAAAACACATACACAAAAAATATAGTATAAAATTATCCTCAGGCTATCTGTATAGGTATATGTGAAACATAAACAAAGTTCGCATTTAGACTTGGGTCCCATCCCCCAAATATCTCATTATGCATATGCAAATATTCCAAAATCAGAAAAAAAAAAAATCCCAACTCTGAAACAGTGTTAGTCCCAAGCATTTTGAGTAAGAGACACTCAACCTGTGTACTGAAAATATCAGATGCTGGAAGGTGCTTTCACAGGAACTAAGTGCTTCAAAGGCAACAGCAGGCTCAGGTGGGACTCTTTAAGTCATGTGCCTGCATATTTTTCCCTCAGCTTCCTACCAAAACCAGTGGATGGTCAAGACAAGGATGAAATAACTTCACAAAACTTTACACTGAAATAAACAAAGATACTAAAAAGGACCTCAGAAAAGATAACTTTTTAAAAAATGGCAACAATCCAGTGTAGCTAGGTAGCTTTATATATTGTTATTCCTCTTTAGCCCTGCTCTCTCAAAAATCTGGAAATAAACCCAGGGTAATGACCTAGCACTAAGTTTTTCAAATATACATTTTTCACCTAGAAAATTCACAAAATTTAAATCTACCCACCGATTAATTCTCTATAGAAAATAATTTTCAGTCCTCATTCTACCTAGTTTAATCAAGATGTTTCTCCCATAAAATTTAGCAATGAACTTGATTGACTCTGGGTTCAATCCTCAGGTACACACAGAAGGAAAATGCAAGAGAGTAATTTTTTAAAAGGAATTCTTTTTTTTTTTCTTTTTTTGACAGTACTGGGGGACTGAACTTAGGGCCTTTCACATACTTTGCAAATATTCTACACTGAGCTGCAAACTCAGACTTTTTTATTTTTTATCTTGAGACAGGGTCTCACTGAGTTATGCAGGCTGCCTCTGGCCTCAAACCTGTGATCCTCCTGTCTCTGCCTCCTGAGTTAATAGGTTACAGGCGTGCACCACCACGCTGGCTTAAGGAATTCTCTTTTTAAGACAGCAGATGAGATACTGGTTGTCCCAGTAGGTCCTATTTGTTATATAACTTTACTGGTTACAGTTTGGCTGATATACTTTCCTACTTTTGCAAGTGGGATGGTCTGGATTTAAAGTCTAAATTCCCTTCCAATGTCTGAGGGTGTAGCTCAGTGGTAGAGTTCATGCTTAGCATACATAAGGCCCCAGATTCAATCCTCAGAATTAAAACAAAGAATGAAGAATGAATAAATTCCATTCCAGTTCTAATATGATAAATCCTTGGAGTGTAACCTTCTAACCCCCTGCAATATGATAAGCACGTGCCTTTAACCTAGTCAAGCAAGGGTCTTACAGGGAGTTCTGATGTGGCTGTTGGGTTACTGTTTCCTAGTTTCTTTAAACCACCCTTTGTAATGTTTTTTGTTGGCACAGGCTCCTCAAATGCCCTTTGACTGGAAACAGATTTAAGTTTACAATCATTTAGATGTAGTTTCCTGAGGTGACCTACGCTAAATGGAATACATTTCAGGAAGCAATTCTTGAAAAGATCTGGTCTCTGGAGAAAAAGCAGTGTTAGGAAGCACACTGGTGGTTTCCACTCAACTGCAGGTCCTGTAATGGTGGACAGCTATACTGCTGTTCTGTATTTTACTACTACTCATCTCCCATCTCAGCATTAATTGAGCATTTAGCAGGTACCAGCACTGAACAGTGCTTATATACACTACATCATTTCATCCTCACAATGGTCTTGCAAGGTGACCCATTTTATAACAGCTTCTGTGAAAAAGTAACTTTCGTAACATGCCAAAGGGTACACTATGGAGGGTCAGCCAAGGTGGAGATCCAGAATTGACACTCTGCACCACTCCTGTGTGCACTCCTCAACATGTGGTGTGCTGAGTGGGAGGGACTTGCCTGAAAGATCACTAGATGACTAATCACTGGCCCAAGAGACCTGAAGGAATGGATACACAGACCAGTCATGGGGATCTACTGAGGAGACATGCCTGCAGGCACATTTTGAACTCAATGGTCACAAGGAAGAACCACATTCATCACAGTCTTCAATGGCTCATCCTCTGTTTACCAAATATCAGGCTAAAAAAGGATTCTCTAATGATGCTAAATCATGACCTTATTTGACAGCTTTTTAAGAGTTCTCCAAACTACTGCCAAACTTCTTATATCTTGTTGTTGCTACTAGGTGCTGTCCAGTCAGGTCTCATATCCTAGGCATCATAAACTATTATTGCATTTCATTGAAACATTTACTGGGGATATTTGACTATATGCAAAAGACTGGAAAAGCATACGTCATGAGAACCTTGTGCAGCCAGTTGAGTAGGTGTCCCATAGAAGCTATACACATCCATTCCCAAGTACTCAACTGGTTTATGAAGACTGAGTTGCTCAACAAACTTATTAAAACCAAGCTACTCTCTGGTACTCACCATAGGGGCAGACAGGGCAGTGGTTAAGAACCAAGTTCGAGTTCAACAGAACTGATTTGAATCCTAGCTCTATCAGCATTTCCTAACAGTTATAAGATGTTGGACAAATTATGAACCTGCCTGGACTTCAGCCTCCTTACCTGTGCAATGGAGCTATATGTAGGACATTGTGAGGATTAAGGAGACAGTATATTTGAAGTGCTTACTGAAGTACACAGTGGCAATTATTGTTATGCTTTTTGTTTATGCTCTTTTCGCATCCTAACAGAAGAAGAATCAACTAGTACACTGTTTTCCTTCAAGGAGCACCCCTCCCAAGTTGATGCAGTGGCTGGATTATGCACAAATCATATGTCCTGATGTTCCTTTTCTAAGCAATGAAAAGTCTTCATTCTGATTCATACTACAGTGATTCATGGTTCTCTTCCTTTTCTCTCACCACCTCCTCCACTAACAACACAAAAACACAATTAAGCAGCAGCAGAGCTGAATGCTGCAGAGTCTCCTTAAATCAAGAGGTAGGCAATTTTCTTGTGGGACTTGGTTTTTGATCTTACCAGCAGCCCTCGAAATTCAGGCAGAGGGTCTGAAGCAAAACATCCTGGGATCCAAATTGGTGGCAGCTGTCTTGGTGCTGTACAGTGGATGTGACAAGCATGTGCATTGGTGGTGGCTGGGAATTCATTCTCCTCTGAAGGGAGACTTAGTGAGCCTGCAGCAAAGCATAGCTCAAAAAACACATATCCCATCAGTTTACTCATCCTAAATGTAAGAAAAATCCGGCTTGAGACGCTTATCATTATTCACAATCTCTTTAATGGATTCTAGAATAAAACTAATCACAAGTTAGAAGAGTACTTGTAAACTACTTAATCTGCCACTCATAGGGTCAGTGTTACCTACCATGAAAGTCTGTTTCCACTTGCCCTGTTTCTTTCCCAGGGAGTAAGCATGACTTCATCAACGTATGACATGACTGCCCAACCAGTTCCACTGTGAGAGGGCCATGCATCCTCCTCTCCCTACAGCCTCTGGCCATTCCTCATCACGCACTGTGGTTCCACTTCCAATACAAAGAGTACTTCAAGGTGTGTTACAGGTGGCACACGTACTCCACACAGGTTTTACTTCAGATGTCAGACGCTTCTATAGTTATTACTACCAATTTCTCCCTTAAAAGAGAAAGATACTGCCTCAGGCCACAAGTATAAATAAGATACACCCAGCAGGTATTAAGCCAACGGAGAGGCTGTTTAATTTACTCCTGCATTCTTCCTGATGCCTCAAATAGTAGCTGACACACAGAAGGTGCTCAGTAAAGATTTGCTGAATAAGTGAAGTCTCTTACCCTCAAAGTGAGTGCTATAGTTTATAAACAACAAATGTAAGCAATCAATGTGGTGAGGAACATATGATAGAAAATACAAAATGCTAGAAAAGGCTATACTTTTCACAAAGTTAGGAGTCTTTCCATTTTTAAGCTTATGGGCCCATCTTATATAGTAAAAATAAATAAGTTTACCATCTATTGAGTTTTACTGTGCGCCTGGCATCTAGTTAAACATGTCATAGATATTACTGCATTTATTCTTTACAATATCCCTATTGCGTGGAAGAGGAATCTAAGGCACTGAATGATTAGAGAGTCTAAGGTGACACAGAATCAACTTGCACTAGATCTAGACTTGTCTTCTGGGAACCAGCCTAATGAAGGTGGGTCTGTAAGGAAAACAATCTGGTCCTTGCAGGCATAATGGAACAGAACTGGGTGAAGGTTCTTAGTGGCTGAACTAAAGTGGATGATGATTAGGGAATCCAGAAGGAAGGAACCAATTCCACCAAAATGTCAAAGACAGACCCAGTGGTATCACTGACCCGTTAGAGAGCAGGGACTCAAGATTACTAGCAATTCTGATTAGCAGTGGCACCAACAGAGTAAGAAAGATATTCATCTTACATATAGATAAAACAGCTGACATTTTCCCCTTTATTTATAAATGTTGACTGCATTCTGAGTAATAAAACTTTTGCTATTTCCATTATGCAACTGCCTATAATCGTACCACCGTGGCATCCAATCCTGTCAGATCTCAGAAGCTAGGCAGGGTCAGGCCTGGTTAGTACTTGGGAGACTGCCAGGGAATACTGGGTGCTGTAGGCATGAGAGAAAGACCTGCTAGCCCACTCCCAAAACAGTCAGTCACTGAAAACCTTATGAATAGCAGAGAGGCACTGACAATAGTGCTGGGCATGGCACAGTGTCAGGAAGTGTTTTGTCTGTTGTATACAGGGTCACTATGAGTCAGACCTGACTCAATAGCACCTAACAATAATTATTCAACTATTACATCACTTTTGGTCACACTTTCATCAACTTACATATTTTATAGAACCATTTGATTAACATGTAATAAAAGAGGTTATATTCTCATTGATTTCTCTTTTCTTTCTCCTATTTTTTCCCATGTATTCAGGTAGTTGCACCATATATTTTGTTACTTTCCTTTCCTTCACCTTCTACTTTATTTCCCTTCCTCCTTCCCCACTTCGCTCCCACCCACTGATCCTCACCCTTCTTTCTACTCTGCTTATATTTTCCCTTCTTAGATAAGTATTATTGTTCATTTTATACATCTACATATGTATAGATTTTTTTCTTCTTCCTTTAAGTTAGATTTAGCTCCCACATCTGAGTGAGAACATATGGCATTTCCCTTTTGAGGACTGGGTTTGTTCACTTAAAAGGATGTTCTCCAGTTCCATCCACTTTGCTACAAATGACATATTTCATTCTTTGTTGCTGAGCAATATTCCATTGTGTATATATACCACAATTTTTCATTCTTCTCCTCTGCTGATGGACTTCTTGGTTGGTGCCATAAGCTTGCAATTGTAAAAAGTATAGCAGCTAACGTTTAAATGCGTACAACCTTTAAAAAAAATTTACACTCATTTAAGGCTCACAGTCACTCCCACCCAGGTAAGAAATAAGTAGAGCCAGAACACAATCCAAGTCTGTCTGACTGTGGAACTCGGGTGTTCACAGCTACAACCAAGTGGCTGAAAGTGGCATTTTGGAACAATTAAAATGAGAACAAAAATTTGATTTATGTACAATTGATTAGCAAAAACAGTTACTGTATAGAAAGCAGACTACCTGTATTCTTAAAAAAAAAAAAAAAAGATAGGCTTTAACTATCTAGGGCATAAAAAAAAGTAGGATTCTAATTATCCTTTAAAGTAGAGGGATGTTATGTGTGTCAAGTTAACAAACACCATTTTTGAGTTTTACAAAGATGAACTTTAAAATGTTAATGATCCTGACTTGTTAAGTCACAGACAACCACATAATTCATAAGTTTCATTACATTTTGGCTGAGGGGGGAAAATCTAGTTAGACCACCTGGCCATAAAAATAGACCTCTGCAATGTTAAAATAGTATGCTGCCTCATTATCATTCTAGACTCATAGGCTAATCAAGCCTTTCAAAAGAAATGTATTTTCCCTGTTATCTCAACAGGATATCAATTTTGAATGTGAAAAATGACCATTCAATAACTAAGAACATGTTCTTACAGAGTAGCCCCTCCTGGGAGGAAACCGAATGTTCCTGAAAGGTTAATCACCTCTGCCCATGCACCTCCACTTATCATCAGCATTTTAGGGAAGCTAATTTACCAAATCAGACTATCAGAGTTCCTCTAAAATCCTATACTAGTTTATACCCAAGGAAAGGGTGACATTAAGAAACTAAGCCCTAACATAATTTGCTGTTTTCCTTTTGCATCACATACATCTTTCTAATTGAGTTCCAAACAGGAGCTAGAATCATCTAATGGGATGAAGATATTCTGCATAGGCAAACTGCTTTTGCTTCCCCTTCATTACAGCAGACTTACTGCAACCTTAAATTGACATCAGCCCCATTTGAGAAAAGATCTTCTAAGTTTACAAAGATTTCACTAGTCTGACTCTTTACTATCTCAACAATAAAACCCCTAAAAGTAGATGGTTAAGACGTCTAAATCAGGATCTCAAGAAGTCCAGTGTCACTGCTGTAGAACCTGTGATCAGAGTCTACTAAAGTTCTAGCCCTCCTCCCTCTGATAGCTCCTAGTGTTCACTAGATGTCATTTGTTCAATACCTAATTTAGAATCAGTACATACAGTGTCCAACCCAAATTTTCCCACATGGTCTGCTTATAAATCAGGTGTCTCTCTGCTGACAAAACAACGTAGCAGGTATAAAATCATAAGCAGAATTTTAAAGAAAATAAACTCCGGGCACATAAGGTTGTGGCACTCTCATAGAGTGTGAAAGAGACAAGTGTGGAAATGAACCGCAGATATAGCAAAGACGAACTGAGTCTGCTTCACTACTTTCCCTCGGAACAGATGAGGTACATTCTCACCTCCACCTTACAGATGATGAAGAGTTTGCAAAGTTCATCCCAGTTTTGCCAGTTGTTTAAATGAGCTCACAATGAGCCACCCATATCTCCAAGATTACTAATCTTGTTTACATAAGAATCATCATAATTTTGACAAGAAAAATCCAGGCTTCTACATTTTTTAAGCTGAATTTTCTGTCAATTGCAACAATAACTTTTATAGACTCCAATTTCAAGTGCATTATAAAAAGATCGTTCAGTTAGCCATGTTAAAGAGCAGTTATCCTCAAACTTTTAACGTCTAAGTAACCAAAAATCTTTAATATTTTCTTTCAAATGGACTTTTCGGTTATTTTCATAACAAGTTTTTATGAAATTAACTTTCCTTCCTTCCAGCCTTCCTTTCTTTTCAGTACTGGGGACTGAAGGCAGGGCCCTGGGCATGCTAGGCATCCCCAGTCCACGTTATGAAACTTTAAAGTACAAAAATAAAGGAAACAAGGGAAAAGAATGGGTGTAGGAGATATTATTCCACCAAATACATTCAACTTGTAAAAACTCAAATCATTGTCTTATATGATTAACAGGTGTTAAAGAGAAAAAGGGAAAGAGGCGATTATACCAGGGGCTCGTTGTTTCACTTCTGGGGCAATCGATTACTATTTCCAAGTATGCCTGAACACCCAAATCCTGCACAAGGGGCGGAAACGCATTTTCATCACTATGGTGACTTTCCATCTGGTAGGGAGGTGGCAGGCCAGAGACTGGAGCCTGCTCTACTACCTTCATGAACTTTATACAGGGAAACTGACTCCGAAATCCTCAGTTCTTGGACTAGTCAGGAGTTGGCGGCTCAGAGAACAACTCCAAGTATCACCTGCCAAAACATGCCAGGGTGGAGGAGGTGCTGTTTTATATGGCACTTCATTCAGCCCAGGGGAGAACAGATATGAAGCCTTGGATCCAGCCTGGAAGATTAAACTTCTCAGGCGGGCGAAAGTGTTCTCCAGGAGGACGAGGCTCCGTTGCCCAGGAGGGACCAGCGCTCCAGCTGTGGCCTCCCTCTTAACACTAAAGCACTACTACAGCTCATCTCTGCTGCTTGCTCTGAAGAGCTATTTTCGCCCACAGCCAAAATCAGCAACAGCAAATTACACTGCAAACAATGGCGAGGGCGCCTGCTCGAAATCGCTCCAAACTCCGGAGAGGCAGAGTAAAGACCGAGTTTGCACTTGGGCAGCGCGCTCCGGCCACGCACAGCGCGCAGGCTTGGCCGCTGGCTCCGAGGGCAGGAGACGCGTCGGCAGCCAGAGGCATGGGGAGGGTGGCCTTGCCCGGGGAACCAAACCTCGAGCGCCCCAGGTTGCGGGCGGCAGGCTCCCCTGGCGCGCGGGCGCTCCCTGGCGGGAAGGACAGAGAGCCGTCGGGGAGCTCTGGGCGTCCAGGCAGAGCGCGGAGTGGAGGAGCGGCGGAGGGGAGGGGACGGCGGTACAAGCCGGCTTTACTCCCCACCCCGGCGGCGGATTCGGGGGCGTGGGGCCGCAGGCTGGCCTTTGATACCCCTTCTCTAACCTGCACAGGGTCGGGAAAGCGTGGACCCCCGCAGCGGCCGAGGCAGGCAGCTAATGCGGGGGGCTCGACGCTGGGCCCCAGCGCCCACCTTGTGGGGCTCCCTCCCCCGTCTCCGCTCCCCGCCTCTCACCCGCCTCTTGCAGCGGTGGTGCCGGCCGGGGTCCGAGTAGGTCCGGTCCACGGTGAGCGCCGTGTCGCTGCCCGGCATTTCGGCGCACAGCCTGGGAACTTTCGCGTCTCCCGGCGCCGCCGCTGTGCCGAGAGCCGCCAGCCGTGCTCGGGCTCGCCCAGAAAGCCGCGGCGGAGGGGGCGGCGCGGGCGGTTGCAGCTGTTGCCTACACCCGCGCACCAGCCCTACGCCGCCGCCAGAGCGGGGTGGGGGAGGCGGGCGGGGAGGCGGGAGTCTCCGCCCCTTCCCCTTCTCCCCGCCCCGGGAGCGCGACTCCGCGCCTAGACCCATCCTCAGGTACATTTCTCCGCCTGCCTCCCTGCTGAAACTTGGTCCCACCCCCTCCTACACTGCCCTCTTTCTTCTCAAAGGATGAGCGACATCTACGCTGGTTGGTGACTTATTTGTACATTTATGATAAAAGAGGGCTTTGAGGGCAAGATGTTGAAGCTTGCCTGAAGTGCTTCTTTTTGGGTTATTCTTCATTCAACAGGCACTTGGCAGCTGTCAGAAACCAGTCCATGGGCTACAGACCTATAATCATAAATAATAATGCTGGGTTTTTTTGTACCTTATGATTCCATTGAGCATAGAGCATTGTTGTTAGGTGCCATCGAGTCATGTCCGACTCATAGCGACCCTCATAGGGTTTTCAATGGCTGGTTGTTTGAGGATCTTTTTTTTTCCGGAAGTGGGCTGCAATGTCTTCCCATTTTTGTAGTGCTGTGGATCAAACCCAGGTCTCAGAGATGGCAGAGTGGCACCCTACCAACTGAGCTAACCCTTACCTAGAGAATAGAGCATACTTCCACTTAAACTAAGATCCTACTGTGTTGTGTGTTGTGTATTTTAATTTTGCATGTCTAACTCACCATGTTTTAAGTTGCTTGAAAGACCAGGAATATCTTTTCATTTTACAATTCTTCCTAATGAATGTTCCTTGCTCACAAGGAATTTGGAGTCTAGAAGAAAAGGGACTAATTGGTGAGCAATTAAATATTAGTGTCCTAAAGCAAAATTCAGAACACCTGGTCTGGTTAGGCAAGGCTTACCAGTAGGAGACTAAGCTGACAGGTTATTAAGCACTGTTCCCAAAGGGCACTGTCACCTGCCTAGCCAAAAGGAAGGAGGTGCTCCTCCCCTAGCTACTTGAAAGAAAATAGAAGTACATTTGGAAAACCTCATGTGTTTGGTTTAGGGAGTGTTTGGAACATGGCAGAAAAAGTGGAGGCTATGTGGAGTCTACTTTGAAGAACAAAAAGTTCAGGCTAATTTTGTGGATACTGGACAGCTGCTGGAGTTTCTGAATAGGTAAATGACAACATCAAAATGGAAATTTAAGAAAATGTATATGATAGAGATGTGAAGCGCTGATTAAACATAGGTAAGGGAAACTGGTTAGAGGATCATTGTAAAGATTGAGAACAACCCAAATATCCTTCAGGAGACCAAATAAATCATGGCAAAGCCATCTAGCAGAATGTTGTTGTTGTTGTTGTTGTTGTTGTTAGGTGCCTTGGAATTGGGTCTGACTCATAGCAACCCTATGTACAAAAGAATGAAACATTCCTCCACACTGTGCCATGCCTGGCACAGTATCAGTGCTTCTCTGCTATTCATAGGGTTTTCAATGACTGACTGCTTTGGGAGTGGGCTGCTAAGTCCCTCACCCAAGCCAACAGCACCTGGTGTTCCCAGGTGGTCTCTCATCCAAGCAGGCCCAATCCTGATTAGCTTCCGAAATCTGATGAGATTGGATGCCAGGGTGGTACAGCTGTAGAGAGCAGAATATTAAGTGAGGGGAATAGAATGAGGTGGCCCTCTATGTATAACTATGCAGTCATTTCTAACATATATAGTTAAGTGAAAAAAGCTATGTGCAGAATAATATGTGGTTTTCTACTATTTGTGTAGAAACATCTATAGATAGGGACTTACATGTGAATAGCTTTTTAGGTAGATAAACAAAATACTACAGAACTAAATAGACAAACTGAAGCCAAGAGAATGGAGCTAGGTAGCTATAAGACAAAGATAGAGAGATTTACTTTTGACTGTGTATGCTTTTTAAACTTGAATGTTCGTATTATGGTCATATATTAACTATTCAAAAAGCAAAATAAAAAATATTTTAAAATCTGTCACCATGACAAACACCTGTAATCTCAGTAACTTGAGAGGCTGAGACAGGAATATTGCAGATTTGAAGCCAGAGGCAGCCTGTGCAACTTAGCAAGACCCAATCTCAGAATAAAAAATAAAAAAGGGGCTAGAGATACAGTTTAGTGTAGAGCACTAACCTAGCATGTGCAAGGTTCTGGGTTCAACCCAGAAGTACTGCCAGAATAAATGTATGTGTGTGTGCGTGTAGGGTGGGGTTAATTTAGTGGGTAGAGAGCTGCTCTGTACTCCCTGAGGACCTGGGTTTGATCCCCACCACCACATAAAAAAATGGGAGAAGGACACAGCAATCCACTCCAGAAGCAATCTTGAAACAATAGCCATTGAAAAGTTGGACCTGAGTTGACAACAACATTTTTTTTTTTTTTTTTTTTTTTTTGCAGTACCAGGGATTGAACCCAGGGCCTGATATATACTTTTTGCATACACTCCACCACTGAATTGTACCCCAAGCCCTGTTTTAATTTTTTATCTTGAGACAGAGTTTCACTAAATTACGCAGGTTGCCTCTGGCTTCAGATCTGTGATCCTCTTGCCTCTGCCTCCCAAATAGCTGGGATTACAGGTTGTGCACCACAGTGCCTGACTATGTATGTGTATTTTTTAAGTAAAGAGGGTAAATTTTTAAAAACTTAAGAAGAATCAGAAAACCTAGTATTAAAGCCATTGAGGAAATTAAAGAAACACTTAAAAAATATGCGCTACCCAACACATATACAACACCACCAGGCCTAGAGAGTTTTCTAGGTAAGTTCTTCCAAAGCGGAAAAGAGATACCAAATGTTAATGTGTGTGCAAGTGTGTGTGGCAGAGGAAGATTTTAGCCCAGGTGACCACAGAAGACCCTGTGGTAAGGCAGAGACTTGGCAAATGAGGGAAACAGTAATGTGGATATGTGAATTTCAGACAAAAGAGAAAATCAGGGCCCTACACCAGGAAAATTTGGAGTGTTCATGGAAGAGCAAAGAGGACAATGTTCCTTGGGAGGGCTAGGGGAAATGAGGTCAGAGATGTTCCAGAAGTCTGATCATATAGGGCTTTTAGGCCATTTTGAGAACTTTGATTTTAATTCTGAGGAAGATGGGAAGATTTGGAAAATTTTAAGCAAAGGAGTAGCATGATTTGCCTTTTCACTTAGGGGTAAAAATAGATCCCTACCTCACAACATAGACAAAAATAAATAACCAGAGAAGATAAAAGATTTAATGGAGGAAAACAGGATGACTTAAAATTGTCAGAAGAAAATAAGAGAAGACCATTAGGATCTCAAGTCATAAAAAGCAGGTCATAAAAAACATAAACCATAAAGATTTGGCAACATTAAAAGTTTTAACTTCTGTGTATGAAAAGAAATAATAAAGTGCAAATATGAGCCACAGACTGAACTCTGGCTATAAACATCAGTATTGGTGAATTTTACAAACAATACTGAGAAACAAAAAAGCAAGCCACAGAAAATTACATGTAGTCAGCTGGGCATGGTGGCACATGCCTGTAATCCCAGCGGCTTGGGCGATGGAGCCAGAAGAATCACAAGTTCAAGACCAGAGGAAGTCTGTGTGACTTAGTGAGATCCTGTCTCAAAAATTAAAGAAAAAAAAAGGGCTGGGGGTGCAGCTCAGTGGTCCAGCACTTGCATAGCATGCAAGCGTGAGACCCTGGGTACAACCCCTAATACCGCAGGAAAAATAAAAAAAGAAAAGAAAATTACATGTAGTGAGATTCTGGTCATGCAAAGTTTAATAACACAAAGAATGAAAATAATAAAAATTAAAATGAACTTATTTCTTTAGGAAAACAAATATACATAGTAAAATTATTAAGAAAAGCAACAGCAGGATAAACACAACTTCAGGACAGTATCTAGTGGAGATGAAGAAGGACTCATCAGAAGAATAGTACAAAATTATAAATAAAGTCTTTACCAAATGATTATTGGTCCATACATTATATATGCATTCATATGTACACAAATACACAATCTTTCAGAATAATTAAAAAATTTAAAGGTAACAAATATGATGCATTTATTCTTATTTTTGGAACTGAAGTCACTAGTACCTTTTCATATAAATAAGCATAACAGCACTTTTGCAAGCATAAAGCTTGATGTAAATGCAAGGCAGTCTGATTATTGTTTAAGTAATTATGTCAACTTAATCTTCCAAAGATCCACTCTAAAAACGTGCAAAAATCCATCTCTATGTTTCCCCCCTCACCCCTTACTGGTACCCCACTTTTATTTCCCAGCTATTTAGAACTATGTTGTTGTTGTTGTTGTTGTTAGGTGCCATCGGGTCAGTATCTTACTCATAGCCACCCTACATACAATAGGGGAAACACTATTGTCAGTGCTTCTCTGCTTTTCATAGGGTTTTCAGTGGCGGATTGATTTTTGGGAGTCGGTTGCCAGGTGTCTCCCAAGCATGCAGCACCTGGTGTTCCCAGGTGGTCTCCCATCCAAGTAATAACCAGGCCTGGCCCTGCTTAGCTTCCAAGATCTGACAGGATCGGATGCCATAGGGCTACAGCTGTGGGCATTTAGAACTATAGTACATATATTAATCAAGGCTGTGTGTGTGAGTGAATACATTTTAGCAATGCTAGCCCTAACTGAGATCTCTGACTAATGAAAGTTGGGCTTTGGTCACTGCTTCAGTAGGCCATCTACTTTCTGCTGCTATTACTGTCTTGTTGCCTAAAACTCCATCCTAGAATGCTAGCCCTAAATAAGAAGGATGAATTAAAACTTTATCAGGTTCAGTTAAATTTCAATTAACAGAACATTTTTTTAGATCATTTAGATTTGGTTCATAAGCTAGTTGCCCAAAAGCTGCTCTGCTGGGCACTCATACAAAATAATTTTTTAAAAATATACAAATTAAATAGCACAAGAGCAAACTCCCCAGGAAAGAAAGAAAACAAGCAGTGCCTATCACCATCTGGCTCTCCTTTTGGAAAGTAGGACCCCAGGGGGAAATGCACCTCCCTTCATTTAAAGGCAGTGCCAATGCCTACAGTTTTGGAGAGACAGATACAGACAGAGAGATAGGAAAAGAGAGAGTGAGAGTGAGAACATATAAATTTCTCCCAATGTAAGAATTCTATACCTCTGATTATAACTCCAAATGCCTCTCTCTGCAAAAAGTAATTTTGAAAAGGCATCTTTAACAAATACAGTTGGAACAATCAGGAATACAAAGGTTCATATGTAGGGTATGAAATAAGAATATACTTCCAGAGTGTAAGGAGCACAAGATAGCGTATGTTAAGCACTAAAGAAGTGAAGCAGGTTTAAAGAGAGGTTTAAAGCCTCTTCATAAAAGATGCAGGATTACATGACTTTGGGGGTACATACTTGTTGGTTTTATCTGCCCCAGCATCCAGCCCCTTATTCTGGAAACAATATCTACATTCTCTCTCTCTCTCTCCCCCCTCCCCCGCCCCCTTTCAGTACTAGGAAACTGAACCCAGGGTATTGTGCATACTTTTGCAAACATTATACCACTGGACTGCACCTTGCCAGTTCCCTTTTTGATTTTTTATCCTGAGACAGGGTCTTGCTAAACTATGCAGGCTGCCTTTGGCCTCAAACCTGAATCCTCCTGCCTCTGCCTCCCAAGTCACTGGGACTACAGGTGTAAGTCACCACTCTCAGTTTATTATCTACATTTTATTTCAGGACCTATAGCTCTATGTTTAACCCACGTGGTTTAGGTGAGGCAGACCACCCCCTTTCCTGGCTCCATGATGTAGAGACCCATGATCCAGCCTTGGCCAATCAGAGTCACTTGATTGGCACAGGGATAAGTGTATGACCTAGTTAGAGCCAGTAGGTCACCCCTGAGACCTTTGCTGAAACTGCAGGGAAAGAGGTATGCTTTCAGCAGGTATTGCTAAACTGGGACAATGTAAGCCCACTGCCATGGGTTCCCCTCTCTTCATCAGGGTAGTTGAACTCCTTTATGTGGTTGCTATATTCCAAGAGATTATAAACCAAAGCTGCCAAATCTCCTAAGGCCTATTACATTCGACTGGTCAAGATGAGTCAAGGTGGTATGTTCTTATATGGATGGGAGAGATTGCTGGCTGCCATCTTGGCATTGGATCCACCATATCAGCCATGCTAGACCCTCTTTTCAGTGATATGAAACAATGCATTCTTTTTGCTTAAGCCACTTAGAGGTGGGTTATGACTTCTGTAGCCCAATGCGTCTTAACTAATATAACATAACAATGCTAGGTACAGGCAGAAAGAAAACAAAGAGAAGGGCAACTCTTCTAGAGATGACATTAACATTTAATGGCATGAACAGAGACAAGGTGAACAGAGAATTCTAGCTGAGGCATGGCATTTTCTCAGGCCACCAGCCAGAGCCTTCCTTCAGTCCATGCCAGATGATCTCCAATGAACTGCTACATTTATTATTTTTGGTACTATTCATTTTCAATACAAAAGTCATAATATATTATTTAAATATTTCAGGAGATAGTACCCATTCCCACCTCTTCTCCAAATTATATGCTACATGAAGGAAAGAAAGGCTATGACTTCTAGATAAGTGTATATATTCCTGACAGTTCTTAACAAAGCATTTAAGACATACTTGCTGAATAAATGAACGGATAAATGAATGAATTCAACATTTATTAAATATTTACTTCTTTTATAGACATTGGAGTTTTAAAAAGTAACTAAGATGAAAGCAAAAGAGATTTTTGCCTTCTGAAAAATCTATAATAAAATTTGCTGAATGACGAATTTATTAATTTTCAGATATTTATTGAAGTTTGTGAATTCTCCAATTATTTGTTGAGTATCTTTGATGTGACAAGCTTTGTTCTTGATGCTGGGAATATGAAAATGAGTAAGACATCCTGAAGGCACACTCCCAAAATTCACTATCCATGCCAATACAGTCATGTCCTAGGACAAAGAAAGGAAGTAGTCTCTTTGGGACCCTGACTCCCTTAGATATCTCAGTCTTACTATGTCATAACAGCAGAGAGAAGGAAAGAGACATAAGGAAAGTCTGCTTTCATACATGAAAACGCAAGCCTCTTCTACAAAAAAATGTTACTTCTCATATTTCATTTTAATTTAAAAGTACAAGGAAGTGTTCTCTTTAGAGAAGATTTATAAAACTAAAAGTATAAGTCTCCTCCCCCTTTCACTCCTCTAGGGATTTAAAGACAGAAAGGACAAAAGAAAGACTCAGATTTTTAAAATGTATTCAACTAGCTTGAAGTGAATGCATGCTGATCATATATATATATATATATATATATGCTGTTCTTAGGTACTGTAAAGTAGGATCTGACTCATAGCAACAAAATGAAACACCACCCAACACTGTGCCATGAAAATCTTTCCACGTTTGAGCCAATCATTGTAGTTACTATGTTTCTCCTCATTTTGACTTGTGCTACATCAGCAAAAGGAGGTTCCAGGGGGCTTTACTCCATTCCTATCACTAAGGTCAACTCTACTTTGAAGAGGCAATTCTTCCCCAGTCATTTCCTAAATATGTTCTAGCCTGGGGGGCTCATTTTCTGGCACTATATTTAACAGTACTTCTCTGCTATTCATAGGATTTTCAATGGCTAATTGTTTTGGGAGAGGGCTGCCAGGTCCTTCTCCCTAATATGTCTTTTAGTATGGAAGCTAAGCTGAAACCTGTCCACTATGGGTGGCCCTGCTGGTATCTGAAATATGGGTGGTATAGTTTTCAGTATCACAACAACTTGCAAGCCCCCACAGCATGACAAGCTGACAAATACATGGGGGATAAATATGCTATGGGATAGCAAAACTTAAAACTATCAAGCACTAGAAGTTTCCTGACCTATTGAAAATATGTTCTAATTTTAACCACCTGGTTTATAGCCAACTGCAAATGACCACTATTAACACTTACATTTAATTTCTAACATAGCATGTTTCATATGACTGTAAGGAAATAATTATTAGTATTTATTTAGCATTAGCAATTATCTGGCAAAGAAACCCAAAATTTCTACTTGGTAAGATACTCTCTACAGCAAGCAAACAAACAAACAAAAACCAGGAAAGTGGAAAGACTGAAATGAAACTCAGTAAACGAGTGAT
Source organism: Pedetes capensis (assembly GCA_007922755.1). NCBI lineage: Eukaryota > Metazoa > Chordata > Mammalia > Rodentia > Pedetidae > Pedetes > Pedetes capensis. The sequence goes on from VMDO01009881.1 coordinate 21,076, forward strand.
CTTGCCTTCCAATGCTCCTTTTTTAGCAAATGCAACAACATCATGCTACTGATTTGTCAAAAGCAATGATTATCACAGAGGATTCTAGAGACAGCCGTCAAGGGTTCTGGAAGCTAGTCTGTAATATTTTTCTTCCTTACAGACTTGAGGCTACATTAAGAAGTATGAAAATATATATTGCCACATCAAAATGAGAAACTGCTGCTCTATAAAAGACCTTGTTAAGAGGATGAAAAGATAAGATACAGATGGGGAGAAAATATCTGCAGAACCATGTATCTAAAAAGGAAAAGTATCTAGAATGCATTAAGAATTCTCAAAATTCAGTAATAAAATAACAATCAAATTAAAATGGATAGAAGACATGAATAGAAATTTCACTGAAGAGGATATATGGATGGCAAATAGACACATGAAAATATGTTCACTATCATTAGCAATTAGGGAAACAAAACTTAAAACTACAAGGAAATGGCACACACCTATGAGAATGGCTAAATTAAAGGTGTTATAACACTAAATGCTAACAAGGACATGGAGGAACCAGATAATTCTGTATTGTTAGTAGAGATATAAAGTGGTTCAGCTTCTCTGGAAATCAGTTTGGCAGTTTTCTTTTTATAAAACTAAAATATGCAAATGCCATCTGACCTAGCAATTCATTCTTGGGCATTTATCCCAAAGAAAAGAAAACATGTTTACACAGAAATCTATATACAAATGTTTATGGAAGCTTTATTCACAACAGCAAAAACTGGAAACAGCCCAGATACCCCAATAGGTAAATAAACATCCATGCCATGTAATATAACCCAACAATGAAAGGTAAGAGCTATTGATAAGCAACAACTTGGATAAGTATCCAGGGCGTTATGCTGAGTGGAAAAGAGCCAAGCCCAAAAGGTTATATACAGTTTGATTTATTTTATGTAAAACTCTTGAAATGACAAAATTATAGAAATGGAGGAGAGATGAGTAGCTGCCAGTGGCTAGGACCTGGAGAGGGTGGTTGTAGGCAGGAGGTGAGTGTGATTACAAAAGGTCAAAACCAATGATCTTGTGGTGATAGAACCATTCTGTATCTTGAGAGTAGTCATGGATAGAGCCTATACATGTGAAAAAATGGAACTAAATATACACACATGCATAGACACATACACACAGATATGTGCAGGTGGCCCCAATTTACAATGGTTCAATTTACAATTTTTGGAACTAAATATACACACATGCATAGACACATACACACAGATATGTGCAGGTGGCCCCAATTTACAATGGTTCAATTTACAATTTTTCCACTTTACTATGTTATAAAAGTAACATATATGCAGTAGAAACTGTGCTTTGAATTTTGATTTCCTCATGGACTAGCAATGTGCAGTTCAATATTCTCTTGATATGCTGGGCAGAGGTACAGTGCCACAAGCCCATGTCACCAAACTGTCACATCACAACCCCCACTCTACAATATACTGTGTCACTATGCTATGATACCTGGGAGTTTAGATGTATAATGTGCATTTTTGACTTACAATATTTCCAATTTACAATGAAGTTAAGCCCCCATGTGTCTGTCAGGTTGCTGTACTGTGGGGGCTTGTGTGTTGCTGGGTTGCTGAAAGCTATGCTACCATCATTATGGATACCATCAGGGTCACCCATGGTGGATAGGTTTCAGCTGAGCTTCCAGACTAAGACAGATTAGGGAGCAGGACTTGGCAGCCCACTCCTGAAACCATTAGCCATTGAAAACACTATGAATAGTAGAGAAACACTGTCAGATATAGTGCTGGAAAATGAGCTCCCTATGTTGGAAGGCACTCAAAAGAAGACTGGGGAAGAGCTGCCTCCCCAAACTAGAGTCAACTTTAATGATGGAAATGGCATAAAGCCCAGGGACCTCCATTTACGAATGTGGCACAACTCAAAATGAGGAGGAACAACTGAAAACATCCATTAATAATTGGAACGTGGAATGTAGTAGTATGAATCTAGGAAAATCATCAAAAGGGAGATCAGTGAAAGGGAAATGGAGAACATAAACAACATTGTTAGCATCAGTGAGCTAAAGTGGACTGGCATGGGCCATTATAAATGAAATGATCATATGGTCTCCTATGCTGGGAATGACAGATTAAAGAGAAATAGGGTTGCATTCATCATCAAAAAGGACATCTCAAGATCTGCCCTGAAGTACAATACTGTCAGTGATAGAATAATATCCATACACCTACAAGGAAGGCCAGTTAATATGATTATCATTCAAATTTACACACCCACTACAAAGGCTACAAATGATGAAAGGGAAGATTTTTACCCCGTCATAAGTTGATGGCATCTGTACAAGTAAAATTGGGACAATCTGAAAAAATGATGGATTACATTGAAGTTAATATGGTATTTGCACAAAAGTTTAGCAAGATACTACCAGTGTAGGAAACTAGGTAAAGGGTTCATGTGATCTTTCTGTATTATTTTTTGTTTTGTTTTGTTTATTGTTTTTCCTGCCATACTAGGGAGCTGAACCCAGGGCCTTATGCGTACTTTGGAAGTATATTCTAGCACTGAGCTGCACCCCCACTCCCCTTTCTATTTTTATTTTTAAACTTGAGACAGGGTCTCATTAAGTTACCTGGGCTGCCTCTGGCCTTGAACTCATGATCCTTTTGCCTACACCTCTCAAGTTGCTGAAATCAGAAGCATAGCCACCATGCCCAGCTTTTCTATATTATTTCATACAACTGCACCTAAACCTACAATAATCTCTAAAAATTGAATTAAAATGTATTTTATATTTAGGTGCAACTGTGGTCATTTTCACAGGAAAGAACTTACACGGCCAGCAGAGTGCTTAGAATGTGGATTTTTCTCTGGAAAAGTCCATCCACAGAACAAAGTTCTTCTAGGTTCTTCCGCCTTGCTGCACCAGAGATGTGGGCCTGCCAGAGATGTGAACGGCAAAGGAAAAGCTGAGGGTGATGTTCATTAATGCAACCAAGAACATCTGTTCCTGGCCATAGAATATGCTGTTTCAACCTAAGTCAACTATGAACAAGTTGAGGGGTAAGAGCAATATCCTTTATCCTTAAACCACCAGGGCTGAGCACAGGACTTGGCACAAAACAATAATTTTATAAAGCTTTTGTTGAGCAAGTAATTAAGTCCTTATTTGGTTGGAAGCATATGTTAAAATTCATAGATTTAATTCAGGTTCAAAATGACTCCTTACATGCTGAGTTGTTTAGTAAAAATCAACATTGTAAGGTTGAATAAAGAATTCTACAAATTCATGAGCTTTACTGTTTTGGGACTCCCATGCTGGTCTGAGTCTTTGTCTTACATCACATATACACAGGTTGTAACCCGAATTCTGTTATTTCTAACTTCCTGACCTTGCCCTTTAGAAGGAAAGAGTTCAGCTGTCTGATTACTGAGTATGACTCTTGACTATCTGCTATTTCAGTTTCCCAGAAGTCCACAACAATGTTAGAAAACAAATGCAGATAAAAACGCCTTCCTTTGTGCTAGGCACAGAATGTTCCATTCAGTTAAATCTGTAACTGGAATTGTGATGCTGCAGTTCCTACTTCATACAACCACATGAAATGTAACTGCCTAGAGATCTCTAGCCAACTCCTTGGCCAGCCCAGGAGAAGTCTTTTTCATTAATCTCATACTGAATGTGAAGGATGAACCAGCTATCCTCCAGGAACATATTGTCCATGAATTCATTTTGTATTTTATCAACTCACTTGGGAAGATAAGGATGGTGGGAAATGAAACTGCCAGAGAAATTTGAAGAGATGATGTTTTGAACATGTCACAGTTCTATCAACAGGAGGATGCTGCCTGCTGAGGCTCTCGTTGTCCACTCTGGTCCATGTTCATCTCTCATCCCTCAATTCTGACAGTATCTGTGCCTTACATTACTCAAACATTCAGTTATAAATGATCTCGTGCTGCTCCCAGGAGGCAGAATGGTACACTGGAGATAGACTCTGGATTCAGATCTTGGCACTGCTTCTTCCTAGCTATAAAGCCTTGGTTCTAGCCCCTGTAAGCTGAGGACAATAGTACTCACCTCATACTGTTGTTGAAGATGAAATAATATATGTAAATCACTTAGAAGATAAGAGCTCAATAAACATCTGTGGAAAGCAAAATCAAACTTAAAGCTTATCTTCATGTGATACTGTTTGCTCCTTACAGTGAAGCTTCAAGGATTTATCTGTTATCCTGTAGTGTTCTACTAAGGAGAACAATGCATTTCAGTGTCAAACTTCATCCTTATAAATGCTAATGGAATTAGGAAGAAGGCAGGAGCCCCAGGCTGAGCTCTGGACCCCAGCCAGTTTCTCTCCCTCCGCCTCTGCCCATGCTGTTGCTACCATCTCAGAGGCTGCAAACCCACAAAAGGGAGGAGGGTGAACTTCTTCTCTTTCCACTACTCTTCATTCCCCTTTGGTTCTTGGTACTTTCTCTTACACACAAGTTTTCTTTTGTTTGTACATTTTGACCAAATAATTCCACTTCTGGAAATCTATCCTAAAATAATACTGGAAAAAATTTACACCCAAAGATGGTCCATCACTATGTTTTATCATTCAGAAAGGCAGAGATGATTCAAACATTATCTATGAAAAATAAAAGACCAATATATAAATTATGGTAGTTGTTGTTGTCAGGTGCCGTCGAGTCGGTAGCCGACTCATAGCGACCCTCTGTACAACAGGGGAAACACTATTGTCAGTGCTTCTCTGCTGTTCACAGGGTTTTCAATGGCAGATTGATTTTTAGGAGGGGGTTGCCAGGTCCTTCTCCCAAGCCTACAGCTTCTGGTGTTCCCAGGCGGTCTCCCATCCAGGTACTAACCAGGTCCGACCCTGCTTAGCTTCTGAGATCTGACGGGATCGGATGCCACAGGGCTACAGCTGCAGGCAATTATGGTAGAGCCATACAAAAATGCAGTATAGCTATTACAAATTGTACTTAGGAAGAATATGTAGTCATATGAAGAAACTTACATAACAATGCTATGAGAATTATAATAAGTCAGGATAACCCTAGCAGATTGACAAAAATTGAAAAAAGCAGGAGGAAATCTCTCACTCAGCCACTCCTTAGTACACCCTAGAGGACACATGCCAACGAGGACACATGTAGAAAAATGTTCATAGTGGTCACAGTCACCATCTGGAGACAACTCACTGTTATCAACAACAGAATGGATAAATGTAATACAGTTATTTCCCAATTAAGGTCAGTCATCCATTTCCAAAAATAAAATATCCTGCATGAAAATGTTAACCAAGAGCCTATTATTTTGACTCATTTTTACAAAGGTTTTTCTGTTGTGTAGTCAAACCTAATACTCACTGCTCCAGAGCCTGAGAAAATGCCTAGCATTCCAGGTTAATATCAGTACAAAGCTTGTTTATTAGGTGTATATCCTCGGACAATTTATCCTAACCTTAACAGGCCTCAGTTTTCTTACCTGTAAAATAGAGATGAATGTACCCATTAAGCAATACCTGTCTCTTGCCAAAAGTCTATCCTGGTACTATGAGAATATGACTGGGGAAGAGCCTCAATGCCTCTGGAAACTCCACTCTTGCAGTTCTCCTTACAGAACATTAAACTTGCATAAACTTGACTTTTCTCTACCCCCTACCCTACCTTTCTCTTCTCTGCTTCTACGAAACAGCTTAATGAATATCCATCATGCCTATAACCCCAGGAATATAATTTCCATATACTAAACCTTTTGTTTTCTGTTCTCCTAAAGAAAGAAAATGAGTAGGGCTTTTAAAATTAAAAATTACATTATTATGAGTTTATCCTTCATCTGAAGGCTCCTTGTAAATGTCTTCTATCATTTCCAAGCACTTCTAGCTTTTTGGTTTTGCATTTCAAGTTTCACGAAATGAGAAGTCAATTCTCATATCACTTGGGAAGTGAAGGTTTAATTTCCTGAAAGTATTTAGAAGTATTCACTGTCCTAGCTGACAGTTTTGAAAGGTATTCTACAGTTCTATTATTTCTCATTGCTTCTTCCCAGAGCAGCTGTGGCTCATGCACTCCCAGTTAATATTTCTGACATTCCATTGATTGTCCTTCAACTAGGAGAAAACTCTACCACAAATGAGAAAAATGCTATATTAGGCACAAGACACAGGATACCCAGCAGGCAAACACTGAATCACACATATGTGCACACAACACAGACACACATGAAGGAATTATCAGAAGTTATCAGGAATGTTACATGAAGGCTTTCCACAACAGTCACATTTGGTCATGTGGAGTTAAAAACGACAATAAATCAAAAACCAGAACAATACTCCTTTCAACTGCTAAAAGACATCGTTGGAGGTAACAGAAGGAAAAAATACATAAGAAATCCAAGAATAGGCAGTCCAGTTTACAAAGTAAAATTTTGAATTTCTGTTCTATCCAACAAAACAGAAGTCTATAAATTTCACTGATGCTTCCTGACACTCATGATTGCAAAACTATTCTCCAGACAGCAGTCTTTGGAGATGAGGCTTTTCTCATTCTTTATTTTTTCTATCAAATCCTTTCAAAAATGGAATCACACCTCTTCAATCCAAAAATATTAGAATGCTTTAGATATAGTCAACTGGAATATAGATTACCAATCAGAACTACATTATTCACAAACTCCACGTTCAAGGACACTTAAACTATTGTGCTTTAAGTACTTCCCTCATTTAGACATCAACATTAATTGTACAACAAGTCATTGTTCTAAGCTGCACTGTCTAATACAAGAGAGAAGAGTCCTAAGTGGCCACTGAGCACTTGAAATACGCCTACTGTGACTGAGGAACTGAATTTTAAATTTTATTTAATCTTAGTTAATTTGTACCTTGAAGATTAGTACAATGAAACAATGCAAGATATTTCATCAATATAGGTTGGGTATCCCTTATCTGAAATGCTTGTTTTAGATTTTAGGTTTTTTCAGATTTTGGAATATTTGCATAAACATAATGAGGTATCTTAGGGATGGGACCCAAGTCTAACTCTGAAATTCACTTACTTCATATGTTTTTGAAAGTAATTTTGTACAATATCTTTAGCAGGCCTGCATTTTGACTATAATTTACTACATGAAGTCAGGTGTGGATTTTTCTATTTGTGGTATCTTATCAGCACTCAAAATGTTTCAGAGTTCGGAGTATTTCTAACTTTGGATTTGAGATACCTAATTTGTATTTTTATTTTGACTATATAACAATACAAAGAACAAACTCCACTTTTATTTAGTTATTAAAATATGTAGACACTCAAGCTGACAAATACTCTCTTCATTTATATAAAATATGAGCCAAATATAATATACACTATGTTGTTGTCAGGTGCCATAGAGTCAGGTCTGTCTCATAGTGACTCTAATTTTCAATGGCTGATTGTTTGGGGATTGGTTCAGGAGTGGATTGCCACATCTTTCTCCTGGTTTTTGTGGGGCTGAGGATCCAACCTGGGTTCTCAGAGAGTGCAGAGCAGCACTCTACCAACTGAGCTAAACCCCAGCACAATATAAACTATGTTGTTGTTGTTGTTGTTAGGTGCTGTTCAGTCAGTATCCAACTCATAGCAACCCTACGTACAACAGGCAAAACAGTATTGTAACTGCTTCTCTGCTATTCATAGGGTTTTCAATGGCAGATTGTTTTTTGGGAGTAGGTTGCCGGGTCCTTCTCCCAAGCTGTTCCCAGACGGTCTCCCATCCAAGTACTAACCAGGCCCAATCCTGCTTAGCTTCAGAGATCTGATGGGATCGGGAGCCACAGTGCTATGACTGCAGGCAATATAAACTATAAGGATGTTAAAAATTAGTATTAAATATAGCTCTTTCCCCCAAGTGATCTCTCAGGTCAAAATCATTATCCCTTCCTTGGTAGCATTTTATGTATAACTTTGGCACAGTATTTATCACAGTCTGACTTATATTAAACTGGGTATATGTCTGCCATACTCCATTCTAGTAGACTGTAATCTTTTTGAAATAAAAGACTCACTTGCTCATTTTAAAAATCCATCAGTCTACAGCATGCTCTTGCAATGGAAATCCTTCTATAAATGTTTGAGGATTTGAATACTGTGTTTACTGATGTGTTTTAAACATTCATTTTCTATAAAAGCAAGCCTAAAACTAATATTGAGGTATTCTGTACTCATGGAGGGAAAGATGCAGTATCAAATATTTGTCAGTTTTCCCTAAATCAGTCAACAGATAAAACAGAACTCAGTCAAAATGGTTTTTCCTAAAACCTGACAAGTTTATTTTAAAATTCAATGGAAGAAAAAAGATAACTTGGAAGGGATAGGATGAGTGGGGGCAGGCGCAGTGCACCCTTCTCATCAGGTGGCTAGACATTTTATTAGCAATAGTAATTAAGTTCATATGAATAGGAATAGGGACACAGACCAATGAATAAAGAGCTCAGAAATAGACTCGTGTATACAGAAGCACAATCTAGCACAGAGGTGATATTATAATCAATGGGGAATAGAAACAATGGGTGATACATATGGAAACTATATGGAAAAAAAGGAAACTATCCAAACCAAAATAAAAAATTCAGGTGCAACTTTTTCATCTCTGAAAGTTATACAGATTTTCTGTCATTGAGAACCCACTGAGAATTCCAAATAGACTATGTCACACATAAGTTATAGATTGATATCCATTATTCCTAGCCAATCAATAGACATAAATAGGAATAAACAGAAATAATAAAGAAACAGAAATGATAAACTTATCTGGAAGACACCTATATGATAGAGTATGCAAGCTATGATTTGTTTTTCTTTTTTAATGCACTAAATAGAGGAGAAGTCATTTGTGGCTTTATGAAGGTCAGAGTTTTAGAAATGAGTTGCAGGCCAGCAAATACATGCAGGGTTGTGCAGAGTACTTCTAACAACTTCTTTGAAGCTAACTGCATGAAACTGAAACCACACTATATGAACATTGACTGCACCGGTGCTGTTCACAGCCCCTCCCTGCATACCTCCATCTGGGTTATTAACTGAGCCAGTTCTGTTCTATCTCCACTCACCCCAACCCAAGCAGGTTACCCAAAGCACAATCCCATTTGACAGCCACTTGGAACATGCAACGTCAGTGTGGAGAAAACTGTTCTCTGGATGCTGCAGGGTTTGCTACTCTTCTGCATACCTGAGCCTTGTGGAGACATTTCATCCTTTGTTAGGAAAAGAAAGTTTAAGGCACATCATATATCACACACGTTCCAGGTTGCTTCTACTAAATTTACTTCCTAGCAGGGTGTGGTGGTGCACGCCTGTAATCCTAGCAATTTGGAAGGTGGAGGCAGGAGGTTCACAAGTTCAAGACCAGAGGCAGTGTGAGTAATTTAGTGAGACCCTGTCTCAAAAAGTAAAAAAGTGGACTGAGGGTGCTGCTCAGTGGTACAGCACTTGGAAAGCATGCAAGCGTAAGGCCCTGGGTTCAACCCCTAGTACTGCAAAATAAATAAATAAATAAATAATAAAATAAAATAAAATAAAATAAATTTACTTCCTGCTTGAGAGTAGTTTCACCCTGGTTTCCAGAACTCCTGTCTTGGATTCTCCTATTTGGTCCCGTGTGGTCTCACAGCATAGACCTGTTACTGTTATCGCCAGCTGTCCTAGTTTGCTTACGCTGCCATAACAAACTGCCACAGAGTAGTCGGCTTCAACAACAGAAGCCTATTGTCCCACATTTCAGGAGCTGGAAGTCCCAGATAAAGGGTAGTAGCAGGGTTGGTCTCCGCCAAGGCCTCTCTCCTTGGCTTGCAGATGGCAGCCTCCTTGCTCTGCCCTCACATTTGTCTCTCCATGCACATACCTCTGGTGTCTCTCAGTGTATCTAGGTTTCCTCATCTTATAAAGATACACGTCATATCAGACTAGAGCCCAATCTAATGGCCTCATTTTAACTTAATTACCTCTTAAAAGGCCCTAACTCCAAATGCAGTCACATTTCAGGTACAGTAGCAGTAAGGGACTCAATATGTGAATTGTGTTGTTGTCGTTAGGTGCTATCAAGTTGTGTCTGATTCATAGTCAGCCTATGTACAAAGAATGAAACACTCCCTGACACTGCCATGCACGTGATCTTTTTTATATTTAAGCCCATTGTTGTGGCCCTCAATCCATTTAGTTAAGGGTCTTCCTTTCTTTTGTTGACCTGCCACTCTCCCAAACATGTTGAAACATGAATTTTAGAAGGACACAATTAGGTCCAGAACAACACTTCTGTGAGGATTCACGTGGCAGATATTAAGAAGTTGTGCTGTGAGATAAGGAGCAGTGGAAGCTGGGAAGTGAGATGGAGGGATCCCTAAACCTACAAAGAAATTCCAAGGCCCTGGGAAAATAAAACCCTTATTTCTCTCAAAACTGCTCATTTTGATTAGGTATTCTCTTTAACTCCTACTTTAATTTTACATAGAGTTACATAAAGAATTTCATCAAAAGAAATCCCAGCAATGTGAGAGGTAATGATCCATTACATGTCTCTGACAACTCCTCCTAAACCCCTAGTCTTTTGGTGTTCAGAGCAGCTATAGTTCTCAGCATGCTACCCGTATGTGTAAAACACACATGTGGAGCTTCATGACAAGTGGAAAGAAAGGGAGTGTGGGCAGAGGAATGGAAGAGATGAGGACAAGAAAAGCCAGTGAATGGAGATTTCTAAAAAAAGAAGTTCAGTCAGAAAAATATACACACTACTGAGAGGTAAGAACATGCTGCAATGGTGCTGTACCAAATGAGGGGCCACGGCAGGCCTAATCAAGTGGATTTCTGGTTTGAAAAAGAAGTGAGGGAAGGAAAAAGAACTATAAAGATTTTTTATAAGACCTAGTGATTAATTTTTTAAATGAAATATAATCTATCTAACAGGTCTTGGTCTATAGCCAAACCATTATGGCATCTGATCTTGTCAGATCTCAGAAGCTAAGCAGGGTCAGACCTGGTTATTACTTGGATGGGAGATGGCCTGGGAACACCAGGTGCTGTAGGCTTGGGAGAAGGACCTGGTAACCCACTCCCTGCCATCACTGAAAATTCTATGAATAGCAGAGAAGCACTGACAGTAGTATTTCATCTGTTGTACATAGGGTCGCTATGAATTGGATACCGACTTGAGGGCACCTAACAACAATAACAACAGGTCTTGGGAGATAAGTGGGAATATGGAATTATCAATGGAGACAATGCCATAGCAACTGGCAGACAGGAGAAAGTTCTGTCATTGTCTGTGGGTTTTTCAGGATAAATAAATCATATCCCCCAAAATTTGAACCTGAGGTTAGCAAAGGACTTGGCAGTCCCAGATCCTGCTGTTACAAGTCTGTATCATGCCTAAATAAGTATATTTAAGGAGCTATGGCCAAAGATGGGACTTTATAATTACATATTGATTTATATTGAATTTCTTGGCCTGTTTCAGAGTTTGGAATCGCTCCAGGATTACTTCCCTGCCAATTCCTAGGTAATCTGTAGCAATTTCAAAGTACTTCCAAATATTCATTTTCAACAGATGGGATTATTAAATGCTTAGAGCAAACAATGATCCATAGATGTGTTACCACCCACAGTAGACAAAGCAGAGCCTATCTCTGCTCCACTCTTATTCCAGTAAATATTTACATCTTTCCACTTACTCAATTCAAGACTGCAGGATATGGAATTTCATTGCTCTTTTAAGGTGAATGCAAAAAATTGTTAATGCTTTCTGGATTTTTTCAACTAACTTGATCTTTGAAGAATTTATCTTTAGTATAAAGAATAGACACAGTTCATGGCTGGTAAATATCTTCATTTATATATCAACCATACTTCCGGGTTTGGTACCAATCTTTTTTTTCCCCAATCATTTGTTTAAATATTTATACTTTCAAATCTTCAAATCGTCAAACTTTTCAGAATGAATGTGTGGCCCAGTCGTCATCATTGTTGTAGTTGTCGTCTTCTTCTTCTCCTTCTCCGTCTCCTTCTCCTTCTCTCTTCTTCTTTTGTGGTACTGGGGGTTGAACCCAGGGCCTCTCGCTTGCATACTTTGCAAGTGCTGTACCACTGAGCTGCACCCCAGCCCACTTTTCTACTTTTTGAAACAGGGTTTCGCTAAATTATGCAGACTGCTTCTGGTCTCGAACTTGCGATCCTCCTGCCTCTGCCTCCCGAGTCACTGGGATTACAGGCATGCACAACTGCACCCAGCTAGCCTTCTTTTTTAGATAAGGAAACAGAAGCACAGATATGTAAAATGACTTGCTACTAGGTGGCACAGCTAGAGGAGGAGGTGGGAGAAGAGAGACAGAAAGACATTGCAGTTATTGTGAGCACCTGTTAAGGGGACAAGATCTGGGATTATGTGTCTATGTACTTTCACAAACACACACTTGCAGCAAGCATCCTTATCACAGGCTGAGGAGATGGGGGCTGAGACTGAGAGAGGTTGAGAAACTTTCCCTCTGTTACTAAGAGTAACAGATTGACACCCAAGTCTCTCTGTACCACAGCCCAACCCTTTCCCACTTCCCTATACTTTCCAAGAAAACAAACAGAACCAAGTTACATTATTAGGTTCAAAATTGATATTTATAAGGGCATTATACAGAATTAGATTCACTAGGTTCTCAAAATCTTTAGTTTATTTCCTGCTATTCAGTTTGGAATGATACTGGTTTCTGTTTTGGCAGCATAACTAGCATTTAACTAAGGGAATATGAATTAATACAAAATGAGGTACAAATCAAGTGAAATCCAGGCTCTTTGGCCTTAATTAATCAGTGATGAAAAATTCTATAATCTTTTGGGTGTTTTCATTTTGAATGTAATTATTTAAATGAAAATGTAATGTAGTACTCTTCAGAATGTCTTACCTGAATAAAAAATTTACTGAGTGTATCTTACAAGCCTAACACCTACTATTCATGGTAAGAAACACAAAAATGTACAATAATCAAGCAGTAACCATCTGACATCAGAAAATAAGCCATTTTGTTATAGAACACTTCCCAGGTAAAAGAAGAAATGCACACAAGAAAGTACAGAATGCATATTGAAAACATGTCAAGCATACTCAGATGTGAAAGCTTCTCAGAACCTTGTATTTACTTCATAGAATTTACAATCTGAGCTGGGAAATGTTTCATTAAACTGAGCACTGATGCTTGACTTCTGCGATCCTATTAATTAGAAATAGTTTTACTTGGCAGAGAGAATATAGTTCTTCTGATATTGTTTGGTAACTTACTCACCCACAACTACTAAAGACAGTGGACCACAGAGCTAATGAGACCTAATTCTTCATACCTACTGACCCAAAGTGCTGTGGACAAAAAGGTCATCCTTAAATCCCCATATGATACATCTGAATTGCACGAGCAATTAGGCAAGGGTCTGACCTATTAACCACTGACATAAAAACAGCTTAATGGGCACACACTGTTGCTATTCTGAGGAGCCAGTGGCATACATAATATTAGTTTTCAAGAGGCAGCAGGTAATATTTGTAGGGATACTTTTTGTGCTCTGCTCACATATAGTGTATAATTTCAGAGTCTAAGATTAAAGCTGTTTTCACTTAATAATGCTCAATTTTCTTTTGAATCACTGAGAAACCTAAGTCTGCCCTTGGGTCATCCTCGGTAGAATAGAACTGGGAAGGGAGTGAGAGCTTCTTTTGTTTTATGTCACCATGTCCATAATTAGGCAATGTGTTTTACAAGAGAACAAAAATGTTCCAGGCACAATAGCTTTGTTGCAGAATGGTATACTGGAAAACACTCTTATTATTCTTTTTAAATCTCACATGGGCCCTCTCAGGTGTCAGTAAATCAAATCTACTTCCTTCAGTATTTGAAATCCCATTTGTATCCCAGTAGAAACACACATTTCCTGCAAAAATGTAGAAAGGAAGTTGATAAGCTTGAGACAAGTCTTTTCAAAACAGAAGAAACTTGGCAGGGCTGAAGAGTATCTTACCCCAATGGAAATTGGAAAGTTGTCCTTCATTTCATGGACATTATTATACAAAACACAAAATATACTCGTATCACAGCAACCAACTCCCCATAAAATATTTGCAGCTTCAGATAGCATCCTTGGCTGGAGAGGCCTTATTTTAGATTGGAGGGTTTATGAAGATACTTTCTATCTTCACTACCTCTGATTCAAGGAGAGAACCTTATGTCTGTTCATTCAGGCCTATACTGTGAGGAACCCTGTTTTGCTGTTACTAGGTATATGAGGCCTGCAGCTATACCACTTTGGCTTCCAATCCTGTCAGATCTCCGAAGCTAAGCAGGGTGGGCCCTGGTTAGTACTTAGATGGGAGACTACCTGGGAACACCAGGTGCTGTAGGCTTGGGAGAAGAACCTGGCAACCTACTCCCAAAAAGCAATCAGTCATTGAAAAGCCTATGAATAGCATATTCATATGAATAGCAGAGAAGCAGTAACAATACTGTTTCACGTATTGTACATAGGGCTGCTATGAGTTGGATACCAACTCAACTGCACCTAACAACAACAACACAAGGTTTATGAAGCCTGTAGCCATGGTACTGTGGCATCCAATCCCACCAGATCTTGGAAGCTAAGCAAGGACAGGCCTGGTTAGTACTTAATGGGAGACTGCCTGGGAACACCAGGTGCTTGTAGGCTTGGGAGAAGGATCCAGCAACCCACTCCCAAAAAATAATCTTCCCCTGACAACCCTATGAATAACAGAGAAGCAGTAGCAATACTGTTTCACCTGTTGAATGCAGGGTCGCTATGAGCTGGCACCAACTCAACAGCACCTAACAACAACAACAACAACTTTATGAAACAGGACCAACCGCAAAGAAGGCCAGAAAAACACCAATATACATGACCATGAGATTACTTTAGCTTTCCTATTCTCTTATTTCACTGACCTTCTTTGGAAATCTATTTAGGTGGTACAGTTCAACTATTGTTCCTTTCCTTGGTTAATAAAATGTTGTTAGGTGCTGTCGAGTGGGGTCCAACTCATAGTGACTCTATATACAACAAAACAAAACATAACAAAAAACAAAACACTCCCCTGACACTGTGCCTGGTACTATGTCAGTATTTATTTATAAGGTTTTCAATGGTCAATTGTTTTCAGGATTGTTTTGGTAGTGGGCTGCCAAATTCTACTCCCAGTCTTGTGGTGCGGGGGATAGACCCCAGGGTCTTCGAGTGTACAGAAGGGCATCACTCTATCAACTGAGCTAAACCCTAGCCCATTAATAAAATAGATCACTCAATTAATGACAATGGTAGTTATAATATTTGTTTGCAAATACTTTATAAAACATTCGAACACTTACATCAAAACCCAAGCAAACCAGCCAGTCAATATTAGTTAAAGGCCTCCTGTGTCACTCTTTGGCCAGCAGACAGGATATAACAGCTGACTGAGATCACCAACAGAGCCTAGCCAGAAAGCATTGCCCAGGGAAAATAGACATCAAATAAATGCAGTGTGATTTGGACTTAGGAAGAGAAAAGAGGATATGACATGAGCACATGATAGGGAGAATTAACCAGATCTAGGACTTGGGAAGAATTCCCCAATGCTATGATTTGGATACAGTTTGTTTCTCAAAGGTTCATGTGCTGGCCGGGCACAGTGGTGCATGTCTGTAATCCCAGCGGCTAGGGAGGCAGAGGCAGGAGGATTGAAAGTTCTAAACCAGAGGCAATCTGCGTAATTTAGTGAAACCCTGTCTCAAAAAAGTAAAAAAAAAAAAAAGGGGGGGGGTGGCTGGGGGTGCAGCTCAGTGGTACAGCACTTGCAAAGCATACAAGTGCAAGGCCCTGGGCTCAACCCCCAGTACCACTAAATAAATAAATAAATAAATAAAAGGTTTATGTATTGGAAGCTTGGTCTTTGATGTATTGGACTGAAAGGTGGTGGGACTGCTCCTTTATTATTTTTTATTTGGTGACAGGGTCTTGCAAAATTGCACAGGCTGTCCCTGGCCTCAAACTCGTTATCCACTTGCCTCAGCCTCCCAAGTCTCTGGGACTACAGGTATGTACCATGGTGCCTGGCTTTATACCTCTTTTCTTTATATATTACCTAGTCTTAGGCATTTCATTATAATAACACAAAACAGACTAAGACAACTGATAATGATATATTTGAGGTCTAAAAGAAGAATTTTTAAGTAGGTGTAGAAGAGGTGGAGAAAGACAGATGAGGGGAAAGTGCTGCATACTCAAGAAATGGAGATAAGCCTGGTATAGCTGGAAAGGTGAGGGTTGAGGCTGGGGACAAGGCAAGTACCAGACAGAGCATAGGGCCTAATGGGTCAGATGAAGGAATCTAGAACTTATTGGCAGGGCAATTAGAACTGATGAGTTCTAGGCAGAGGAGTCAGATCACATTGTTATTAATATCTGTGGTTGTTTAAGATCACTTAGGCTGCAGTTAGGGTAGAAGTGGATAATGTGATGCATTAGCTTTCTTTCTGATAAAACTAAAGACGTGAACATGCATATGTACCAAACCCAGTACTTTTCTTTTTTAATTAAAGAAAATTTCCTAAATATATAGTGAGGTGCTCTGAGAAGCAGGATAAAGACAAAAGGTTATTAGTAAAATCTGAGAAAAGTAGGCTTCCTGTGGGGAAAGGATATTGAAATTTTTATTGCAGGCTGTCATGGTTTGAATCTAAAATGTCCCCCAAAGGTCATGTGTTTAAATATTTGGTCCCCAGGTGGTAGTGTTATCCTGGGAAGCTATGGAACTTTGAGAAGTGGGCCTCTGCTTGCAGAGGTGGTTCTTAGCTTCACGGAAATAGATCACTTTGGTGGGGTTGGTGGGGGGAGGCCTTTGGAGGTTTATGTGGGCCCCTGGTTGTGGTAAGCTTTCTGCTCCTGATCTGCCATGATGTGAGGTTCTCTGTTATGGGACCTGCTGGCTGCTCCACAGCCATGCCTGTCCTGCCTCTATGGACTCAAATCTTCAAACCACGAGTCCTAATAATCATTTCTCCCATAGGTTTGTTTCTGTTAAGTATTTTTCCACAGTGATGCTTAAGTTGACGAACAGAGAGGAAAAAAAAAAAAAGAAAAGAAAGAAAAAAAAGAAAAAAGAAAAAAAAAAGTTCTCTGTTCTGGAGAATAGCACTCTTGTCATACAAATGTTAGTAGGCTGCCTACTGTCCTTGGGTAACTCTCCACTCTAGTCATATAGTCCAAAATTTCACAATTCAGGTGCTATTAAGTGCCTTTTATTATTAATGTAAAAGGTTGCCCCACTGGGAGAAAGGCAAATCTTTAGAATTTCTTTTCTCTGCTCCCACAGAGCTCTATTTCTTTGTACAGAATTTCATCTGACAATCTTACCAGCAGTGAGAAAGGCAGAGCAGGTGCAGTCACAGGCAGGAACCACTGCTCTAGGAGAGGCAAGAAGTAAGGGAGGTACAGACCAGTGGGGCTGAAATGACAGGATTTGGTGATTTCCTTGGAGAAGTTAAAAGAGGGATGCTTCCCTAAGGGCTTGTAAGAAGCTTCTTAGGTACCACTTACTGACATGTGGGACCCAGAGGAGCCAGGGTTGTGGAAGAGCATAGGTATATGTGGATGTAGTAGGTAGGCACCCATGTGTAATGGAAGGAGACGGATGGAGAAGTAAGGCTGGAAGTCAGAAGAGACATAGAAACAAGAGGTTTCAGTTTGGGATATGTCGAAGCATAGATGCTACTTCAAGCCAGGTGTGATCTGGAAGAGAGGACAAGATGGAAAAGTGAAGCGTCTCTGAAACAGAGGAGAGAAAGGGATAGAGTATTACCTTACTGAAGGATTGTACTGGAACCGTCAATTTCAAGGTATTCCACATGTATCACCCCTTCACTTCCTTTAGGTCTTTAAATATCCTAGACAATTGGTAAGGACCTCCCTGATCATCTTATTCCAAATTACAGCATTCATCAATTCCCCTTTCCTTCCCTTCTAAAACTTGTTGTTGTTAGGTGCCCTTGAGTCATATCCAACTCATAGCAACCCTATGTACAACAGACAAAACACTACCCAACACTGTGCCATTCCTGGCACTATTGTTAGTACTTCTCTGTTATTCATAAGGTTTTCAGTAGCTGACTGTTTTGGGAGTGGGCTGCCAGGTCCTTCTCCCAAGCCTACAGCACGTAGTATTCCCAGGAGGTCTCTTATCCAGGTACTAACATGGCCCAACCCTGCTTAGCTTCTAAAACTTAATAACAAGTAATATGATGTATATTTTGTTACACAGTATATTACATTATAAATGTATGTGTAATAAGTATATAATATATACTATATAACAAGGATAATGATTTTAAATATATACTAGCATATACTATGATATCTGTTATACCATCTATTGTAGTCACCACTTATCCACAGTTTTGTTTTTTGCAGTTAACAATTATCCATGGCCAATCATTGTCTAAAAATATTAAATGGAAAATTCCATAAATAAACAATTCAGAACTTTTAAATTCTGAGTAGTGTGATGAAATCTTTGTACCATTCCACTCCATCAACCAATACGTGAATTATTCCTTTGTCCAATATATCTACCCTGTATATACTACCTGCCTGTTAGTCACTTAGTAGTCTCAATTACAAATTGACTGTATTTTGTTCAAGAAACCTAATTTTACTTAATAACAGCCCAAAAGGGCAAGAGTGGTTATACTGGCAATTTTATTACAGCATGTTGTTATAATTTGATATAGTTTATTATTGTTGTTTTAAATCTCTTACTGTGCCTAATTTATAAATTAAATTTTAATCATATGTAAGTATGAATGGGAAAAAAGTACACATAGGGTTCAGTACTATTTGCACTTGCAGGATCCATTGATGGTATTGGAACATATCCCTCATGGATAAATATTATCTTCTGGTATATTATGTAGTGATTATTAAAATTTCCCACCTACAAATAAACCTACAACCTAATTGTGTTCATTACTATATTTCTAGAGCCAAGAAATATGTCTGGCACGAAAAATGCTAAATATTTGTGGAGTGAAAGAAATCAAGCATTTTATGACAGCATGGAGGATTAGAAGGGACCAAGAAACACTGTATCACCAAAACCAAAGGAAGAGTGTGTTGGTAAGAGCAGTGGTTAGCATTTTGGGGCTGCTTATCACTATAGCAGACACTGTATTCATCACCTCTAACAAACTATCTCATTTAGACTTCGCTATTATCCTGTGGTCTGCAGGCATAGCACCCTGGCATTTGATCCCACCTGATCTTGGAAGCTAGCAGGGTCAGCCTGCTTTGTCCTTGAATCAGAGATCACCTGGGAATACCAGGTCCTGCAGGCTAGAGAGAAAGACCTGGCAGCCCACTCTGGAAACAACCCGCCATTGAAAACACTATGAAGAGGAGAAGTACTGATAATAGTGCTGGGCATGGCACAGTTTCACAGAATATTTCATTCTGTTGTACATGGGGGTGCTATGAATTGAACCCAACTCAATGGGACCTAACAAAAAACAATAGAATAATCCTGTGAGGAAAGTGCTACCTTAACTTTACAAGTAATTTAAGAGAAGTAACATTCCGAAGGCCACAATGTGCACTAAATCCTGCCAAACAGAGAAAGTAAACTGTGTCCTAAAAACTTTCCATTTTACTGGTCCTCATGGAGACCACTGCTAACCTTAACAGAAACTCCCAGACTCGAGAAGACTAAGAAAGGAGAGGGTGGTGAAGGAAGGAGAAAAGGGAGTCAGCCAACTCTCTCCACAGTTGGTAGGTGAAGAAGAGAAGAAAGAGGAGAGAGACAGGGCTATCAGTTAAAGAGGTAAGGGGTGGTGTCTAAAGGAAGGTTTTATTTTAGATGACAACAAAACAATTTGTATTTCTAAAGCCCAGTACCTTCACAAGTGTTGACTGGTACATCTTATGTGACTAATCAACACCAATAAGGTATTTGTTTTCTTCGCTTCCCACTCCAAAGAACTTTTTATTTTACAAGTTGGGTTTTTAAAAATATCCTTGGCTATGTGTAAAATTTGTTTTCCACATCTAGAAAATGGTGATATCTACAGAAGAGAAGGTGTGTAATTGGGTCAACATGACAAAGAAATGAAAAGATGACCTACTCTGGTTTTCTCAGGAAGCTGAACAATCAAGGCTTTAGAAAAATCAATCAAAAGCCAGGCATAGGGGCCCACACCTACAAGCCCAGCTCTTGGGAGGCTGAGGCAGGAGGATCACGAGATTGAGACAAGCCTGAGCTACAAAGTGAGACTGTCTAAAACAAAACAAAACAGAAGAGTCAATCAGGCCATACTATTTGGTAGCAATGTGGTAGAGAGGCCTACCCATGGGAGACATAAGCCAATGGCCTCGCTGGCTACTCCTCCTGGGCTAGCCACTGCTTAGCACTGTCACTTTGTATGAGGCACCCATCTTCAAGGTCAGCATACTGTATGAATCAAGGGGGTAGTATTCATTATGTGTCTCTTGGTTCTGGGAAGAATCAGACAAGGTAGAATCTGTCAAAGTGCTTTATACAAAGGCAAGGTATTTCACGTGTTGTGGTTAAAAATAAAGATACTTATAATGTGCACAGCCTGGAAGCCTGCCTGGATATATGTATAAACATTTGCCAACTGATTCAAGATTTTTAAAAAATTCAGTGATAGCTTAACAGTGCCAACTATCATATAGTTAAATGCCTATAATCCCAACACTTGGGAGGTTGAGGCAGGATGGTAACGAGTTCCAGGCCAGCCCAGGCTACACAGCAACACTCTTCTAAACAAAACAAAACAAAACAAAACACATGTTTACATAGACTTACAGATTTACTTCTCATTACTACAACTGGTGCTGTTGAAACAGATTTAGTGTGAATCAGGTTAATCCAGGCCTAGTCTTGGGGCCACATCTGCTCCCTGAAAATACTCAAAGTGGAACATACTTTCAGCTTGCTCTGGATATGATGGTGTACCAATTCTGGACCCAAATCCTGCCACAGGTGTTTCTGACCGCTGCATTTATCAAACAAAATAAAACAAACCAAACCAGTACAGCCAGTCTAATTATGGACAAGCCGAGCTTCAAGATTCTCCCTTAAATACTTCCCACATCAGGCCTCGGTGAGGGCAAGACTACACATGACTCCAGTCCCATTCGAGTTTTCTAATTGTCCATTTCTCATGGAGACATGCATATGGCCTTCCCCAGTCAGAGAGGCAAAGACAGAAGAGAGCCATTAGGAGTTGACTTTTTAATCCTCTTTTAATTGTAAAGCAGTCAAGTCCTGCCCTTGAGCAATCACTGTTCATTAAAAATATTGAAAATGCTGAACGGGGTGGAGGTAGTGGATCAAGTGTTACAGAGGCCAATGCATCAGGCGCTCCACTTGTGTAACATTCTGGACTCTGAGAACCTCTGCGTAGGAGTGAAATCTGTCCCACTTCCCAGCAGATAACAGCTAAAATGGCAGCTGAGCACAACTGTTTGGGGCTGAGGAGCACTCTCTCATATCTCTGCAGACAGAAAACTGGCTCTCTTCTTCTTCCTGCCCACCCCATAGGGCCTAGGGTCCTGGGCTACCCAAAGACAGTTCACACCCAAACCAGCACTATCAGCCTCCTAATATTCCAGGGAAATCTTGTCTCCAAGTCACCCTGACCAGGAACACAAGTATTATTAAAACAAACAAACAAAAAAATCACCTGCCATTTCATTCAGTCATATTCAGCACCCAAATCTGAGTGTACAATACTGGATATTATGAAGATTATGATCTGAGACCTTCCTCAACTCCTTCTGACCCTTTTCTCTCTCCCTTTCTGGGGCTCCCTTACCCATTCTACCACCAGCCATGCTTCATTCCTCACCATTCTCCATCCCCACCTTGTCCCTCCTGGCTTTGTGCCTTTGTAGGTTGTTAGCCCTGCTGGATGGAATAATCCCCCTTCCCTCACAGAAGTTCTTCCTTTTGGTCCCCAGATCAAATGCTCCTCCTCAGAGCAGTCTTCCTTGATTGCTAGAAGAAATATCTCCTTCCTCTTGCTGTAAATAACATTTCTTTAAACAATAATAAGAGTTAATAATAGGAGTTTGAACACATACTGTGAACACAATCCTAATAATGGAATTGTATACATACTATGGGATAGGGCTGACGTGAAGTACTTCACACATTTTATTTCATTTAATCCTCAAGATCCTTCCATGTAAACATGCTATTATTACCCTTTTTATAGCTGGGAAAACAGGCTAGGAACAAGTAAGTACGGCCACTGGGTTTAGGCCAGGCAATTTGACTCCAGACTCCCATATGCTACTACTTGTTGCGTTATATTGTAAGGATTTGAGCAAGCACCTCATCTGCTCTATGAATTTTTGAGGCTATGTGTCTTTCAATATCCTAATGTATTAATTCACCGCCTGGCCCAAAACAGGTGCTTGAATTTGAACAAAAGTGCTTTGGTGTGGTTTTGTACATTTATAGACAAGTCACTGCCTGATACTTCAAGCATGTTGTTCTTCTCTATTCTTAACCGAGCAAAAAGGCTTTCAGAGCAAGTTAAAAGCAGCAATTAAAGTGGCCTTAAAACATCAAAAATCTGCTGGGCATGGTGGCTCACTCCTATAATACTATTAACTTGGGAGGCAGAGGCAGGAGGATCGCAGGTTTGAGGCCAGAGGCAGTCTGTTTAACTTAGCCCCTATCTGAAGATAAAGATGGGCTAGAGGTGCAACCCAGTGGTTGTTGTTGTTAGGTGCTGTCGAGACGGTATCCGACTCATAGCGACCCTCATAGGGTTTTCAATGGCTGACTGTTTCAGGATTGCCTTGGGAGTGGATTGCCAGGCCCTTCTCCCATTTTTGTGGTACTGGGAATTGAATTCAGAACCTCAGAGACTGTAGTGCAGCGCTCTACCAGCTGAGCCAAATCCCAGCTAACTCAGTGGTAGAGCACTTTAAACATATGTGCAATGCCGTGGGTTCAACTCCCAAGTACTCTCACCTCAAAAAAAAAAAAAAAAAAAAAAAAATCAAGAATCCAAGACTTAAGGAAGTAAGAGAAATCCGACCCTTGAAACTTTCTGGGAGCATTAAAGAAGTCCACAGAACCTGGGTACCAGTGTTTCCTAATTTTGGTGACAGGTACCTGAATCATAAAAGTTGGCTTCAAGCAGGGTGTGGTGGCACACGCCTGTAATCCCAGCAGTTTGGGAGTCTGAGGCAGTAGAATCGCAAATTCGAGACCAGACGCAGTCTGCGTCACTTAGCGAGACCCTGTCTCAAAAAGTAAAAAAATGGGCTAAGGGTGCAGCTCAGTGGTCCAGCACTTATAAAGCATGCAGGCATGAGGCCCTGGATTCAACCCCCCAGTACCAGAAAAAAAAAAAAAAAAAAAAGTTGGCTTCAGCATAGCTGCTAGATCTCTTAGAATGGTGAGTCCTGGAGGTCCTTCTTTCTAAGTCTATAGTAAGTTTATTTTTGCTATAGTCAATGTTTCTTTGTACTTTGTTTTCAATCTCATAGGGGATAATAAATTCTTATTGACAGCATAAAACAACATGGCTCAAAGGTTAAAATCAAAGGAGTTCTAATGTTAAATGGATGTGGTGTCCATAAGTCTCAACTCTGCCCTCATTTCTGTGATCTGGGACAACTTAACATCTGTGCTTCAGTCCTCTTGACTGAGAATGAGATAATATCAGCAGCTAGTTTTTTATAAGGTAACTAGGAGGACAGAATGGGATAATGCTGGTAAAGTGATTTGCACAGAGCACTAGGTAAAGGATATCTCTTGCTACTTAGTAATTATCATTATTATGTTGCTATTGCTATTGGTTAGTCATGGTTTATAGCTCATGGAAGCAGGTTTTTAATCTACAAAATTTTTTTTACAGAAGTTTATTGGTTAGTGCTATTCTTTTCTGCTGTACAGAGCTAGCAGTAAATACAGACATTTAACAAAAGAACAAGAAGAGATAAACACCAGAGGTACCACCCAATAATAAAAGCTGCTGGAAATGTGGTAGCCTCAGACTCTGAGCCTCCCTTTTTTCTTTCCAACAGAAGTTGTCTCTTACAGATGCTGAAGAACAAATCACTTGGGTGTTTAACAAATATAGATTATTGGCATCACCACATGGGATTGTGACTTAATAAAGAGAATCTCAGGTGATTCTGTTACTATAATGGTCCCGTGAACCACTCTGAAAAATACGGTCAGTAACTGATGCCTTAGAAATATATATCCATGTAACTTTATTTCCAGCATTAGGAAAAGATGAAAAAGCTTGTAATTCTTCAAACTGTATCTTCAGTTTTTGAAATGAGTGTTCACATTAAGCACAATCTTCAGACTCCACATTAAATGGATGTGTCTATTAGTTACAACTTATTCTAGGGTAGAGTTTTGTAGTCTCCCTTTACTTCTTGTTGATGAAGCACTGATTGGTTACCCTATCCTCCCTTCCCATGTGTACCAGCCGACTTCTCTTCAAGATAGGCCAGGATCTTAACATGGTTCTGCTGGCTCTGGGACCAAGAAGCCTGAGTCTTACTATTCCTGACAAATTCTAAGGATTCTTTTTCAAGTGGCTACAGTCAGGATGATGTGGGTGGTCATGGAGAATATGCTGCAGAAACAGTTGCCATCTCTGAAGCTGAAGGTAACATTTGATACAATCTGTATAAATCTGAGATACATTTTACATTCGTATCATATAAATATATGGTATTTATTATACACATATGTGTACATACACAAAAACACATATCAGTCCATCCTCAAGGGTCTGGAACACAGAGTGTGAGAAGACAATGCAATTGGAAACAATGTATCTGCTCCAGGACTGGCCTTTCCCTTGGCTCCAGTGACTACAGGCAGCACAGCAGTTAAGACCAAACACCACAAACAAGAAAAACTGAGTTTCAAATCCCTGCTCTGTTACTATTTTGTGACACTGGGGAAATTATTTAACCTCCGAATGCCTCAATTTTCTTCATCTATAAATGGTGTTGATAGGAAAAATATCTTTTCTTCTACTCATTGTAGGTTCACTGGCTGGAGATCTTGTAATACAAGGAAAATTAATAAAAGTCCACAAATATATTAAATATTAGTTTTATGTAACACAAGAGTCTTCCTAAGGAAATGAAGATCCAAAGAAACAATAAGACCTGAGCATTTTTTAAAGTAGTTTGCCAAAGAGTGGGGAGGTATGGAGAAGTGTGACAAAGGGTGATGGGAGAGAGATTAAGTGTAGTGAGCTGGGGGGAATGCAGCTAGGCCTGTTTGGACTCTTCTGCAACCATTCATCCTCAGTGATAAGGATGCTCCTTTCCTCTGGATAGACAGAGGTCACCTCTCACATGAGGAGCTTGTGACCTGCTTTAGGGGAGAAGACCAGAGGAAAGGTCAGACCTTCCTGCTTCTGATGATTTCCTCAAATTTCTTGAGCTTTAAATATACAATAGGCCAATGTGGCATATTTTTGGGTTATTCTTGTTGTTAGATGCTGCCAAGTTGGGTCCAACTCATAGTGACCCTATGTACAACAAAACAAAACACTCCTCCACGTTGTGCCATGCCTGACACTATGTCAGTGCTTCTCTGTTATTCACAGGGTTTTCAATGGCTGATTTTTTCGGGAGTAGGTTGCCAGGTCCTTCTCCCATTTTTGTGGTGCTAAGGATTGAACCCAGGGCATTAGAGTACACAGAGCAGCACTTTACCAACTGAGCTAAATCTAAATCCTATCAGTGGGATGTTTAAGAACAGAGTTGGGACACAGCAAGGATTACATGAGTGTTTGCTATTATTATTGGATGGTCATGTGACCAAACCAATGACACTCAGTTCCAGGCTTCTGCTGGACCCACTGGGCAAGAAGTATTTCTGCCAGAGGTGCCATAACTTGGTGAAAATGTAAGCTGAGCACCAGCAGGGACCACTCATGGAGAAAGCCTTCCTGAGAGTAAAGCCACAGAGAGAAACAGAAGCTGAGAGATGGAGACAGAGCATATGGGTTGAATGCCGCTGTGTGAGACCTGAATCTAGTCATATCTGGACCTCTAGTGTGGGATTTTGCAATGACATAAGCTATTAACTTTCCTTTCTCACTTGAGTTGGTTCAAATTGTTTTTTATCACCTTCAAACAGAAGAATTCTGACCTCATTTTACTGAGGTATAACTCATATACCACACAGTTGACCTAATGAAAGAATACAATTCAGTGGCTTCTAGCATATTCGTAGAATTGCACAACCATTATCACAGTGCAGGATTTTTGATCCAAAAGTCTCTCAGTGAAGTCTCAATAGGCATGCAGGGTATAGGGGATAGATGGGCATGCCCAGGTCTGGCTCCAAAGTCTCTAGTATTTTGAAATGACTTTTAAAATTGGAGTCTTTGACTTGGATTTATAAATGGCTTAAAGATCAGCATATCTATAGCCATAGCACCCTGGCATCTGATCGTGCCTGTTCTCAGAAGCTAAGCAGAGTTGGCCTGGTTAGTCCTTGGATGGGAGACCACCTGGGAATACTAGGTGCTTTCGGCTAGAGAGAAGGACCTGGTAGCCCACTCCCAAAACTATCTACCATTGAAAACCCTATGAATAGCAGAAAAGCACTGACAATAGTGCTGGGCATGGCAGTGTTGGGGAATGTTCTGTTCTGTTGTACATAGGGTTGCTATGAGATGGACAGACTAGATGGAATCTAACAACAACAAAGTATAGTGGGTGAGGAAATGAATTAGGACTTAGTACTCCTGCTTTCTTCTGAGAGACATTAGAAAATCTCTATGATCCCTTCATACTCTAAATAATTCTAAAATTTTAGTTCAATTCTTTCATAATTCTGATAATAAAACCAAGGCCCAGCAAGGCTGAGTAAATTGCTGAAGTACATAGAGGTACTTACTGTTAGACACACTCAAGAACTCAGTTCCATTTTCTGCACTGCTAGTCCTAAGTAGCAGCTTTTATTTTTTTCTACAGGACTTCCTACTCAACATCTAGATCAGTATCTTGAAATGCTTGGAGATTTAGAAGGTCTTTGTAATACAAATCAAACATTCATTCATTTTTCACTATTCATTCAAGAAATGCACTCCAATTAAGGATAGTCCCTATATTTATGTTCAATCCAGTGGCTGTCTGTTTAGACGAGACAGTGTTCTACCTATAATCTGAAGGGAAATCAATATACTTTCCCTAAGGCAGGATATGAGGGCTGGGATTTAGCTTACTTGGTAGAGCAATGATCTCAGCCTCTGAGGTCCTGGGTTCAATTCCCAACACTGCAAAAATGGGATAAAGACATGGCAATCCACTCCCAGGGCAATCCCGAAACAATCAGCCATTGAAAACTCTATGGGGGTCTCTATGAGTCAGACACAACTTGATGGCATCTAACAACAACAAAGCAGGATATGACAGGGAATTTCAAAATTATTCCACATTGTTTAGTGGGTTAAGCTGATAACAAAATGGTCAGTTTCATTTTATTTATTTATTTGTTTGTTTGTTTTATTTTTTGTTTTTGAGACAAGGTCTTACTATGTAACCTAGGCTGGCCTTGAACTCACAATACTCCTGCCTCAGGCTCCCAAGGGCTGAGACTACCACCGAGATTGGTGAATTCTACAAACATTTGTGCAAAAATCTTACTTTGCAGGACCAGGAGTTGTATTACAAAGAAGAACTGCTGGGGATAAAGATGGGTAAGGATGGATTGGGATGATGACTAAGGGAATAACTGCACTTTTCATCTAATAAAGAGATTTGATAACCAAACTGGAAATTTTGAACAATTTGACTTCTAGTACTCCTTGAGGCTCCAGAGGACTGAACAAAAACATAAAGAACAATTCATTAGCTATTACTAATTAAAAATCTGTCCATCTGTTTACAAAGGAACTATTGACAAAAGCTCTGAACATTTTTGTAAGTACACTTCCTGGAAGAAACTGAGAGGTTTGGATCTGACCAGAAAAATGAATTCAGTCTGTGGCAGGGTGCTCTGTAATGAGCGGACAGAAAAGCATTTGCTTTATCTTCAATAGCCTGTGAAAACACATTAATAACACCCAGGGAAATATCATCAGCAGGGATATAATTTGTGGCCATCATTTTTAAAGTGTTTTTTCCTTCGTGAACTCTAGACAAAGTAATTTGAACCCTATAAAAACGTGTTAGATGTTTTATTCAAATTATAAGAAGCAGTGTACAAGTCTAAACTAAGTTTATTGGTGAGGTCCTTGGATACACTTTAAGGGGAAAACACTGAAAACAAGAAAAAAAGAAAACATCACTAATTCCATCTAATTTCCTGTCATACACTGCTTCATTGTTGTTGTTGTTGTTAGGTGCCATCCTTAATTCTACCTTTGAGGATTTTATGCTTTTTTGTTTACCGTTCTTCCAAAGTACTCATGTGTATAGTTGTAATCAGGAGGGGACAAAGTTCTAAGAAGCCCTGGCAAGACTCCTCCCTTAAGGTCCCCCCCCCCCCCAAAAACATATATTCTCAATCTTCAAAACCAAGAAGAGCAATTTTATTATGACCTTTACTCTGTTACGGTTGGTCACTACAAGCCCAGACTCTGCAGGGATGCAGGCAAATAAAATCATCACCAGACTCCCATTCTCACAGAGTTCTGAACAGCCCAATACCCTAAACCCTTCCACTCTGCTCCTGAGCCCCACAGTAATCATCAGCAAAGTCCTTTCTATCCTCAAATTTTGGACTTTTTTTTTCACCTTCTTGTTTTAAATAAAGCCTGGATCCTCCCTGCAGATATCACTTCCTTTGCTGTTTCTCTCCTACTCCTATTGTGTCACGGCCCCAGGTACCACAGTTGGCTCTTGTTCCTCCATGTCAAAGGTCTTTCTGTCTTTCTGTACTCAAGCACTGTTGTCATCAGAGGACACCACGAGCCACCCTTCCTTATCCACTTATCAACAACCCCCCCCCCCACCTGTTACTTCTCCCTCATTCTTTGAAGATTTTAGACCCCGATTTCTTGAATGAATAGTGAAAAATGAATGAATGTTTGATTTGTATTACAAAGACCTTCTAAATCTCCAAGCATTTCAAGATACTGATCTAGATGTTGAGTCTAGAGTGTGTGTGTGTGTGTTGTGTTTAGACCCCAACTCCCAATCCAAGGAAGCCTAGAATGCACAGACCCTATCAATCTTTGCATTATCCATATCCACCACTTCCTTACTTTTCTTCTTAGGTGGCTTATCATCATTCACTTACTTTGACCCCAAACTTCCTGACTCTCCTTCCCTTCATAATATGCACCCAGCAAAACCTCTGCCTGATTTAAATCTTACTTTCCACTAATTCTGTGCTCCATTCATGCAGCTGAGCACTGCTAGAGAAAAACACACACCCAGGTGGCTGGGCTCCTTTTAAAATCATGACCAAATTCCAGGACTGCCACCTCTAATCCTATCGCATTTTCCTGGGGCATTTAGTCTCCCACCCCCCTAAATGGTTAATTCATACTTGTGTTAATTAGTTTTCCTTTACTGTAACAGATACCTAAGATAATATGCTTATAAAAAGGTAAGGTCTATTTTGGCTCATAGTTTTGGAGGTTTCTGTCCACAATCAACTGGCCCCACTGCTTTGTGCTGATGGCAGCAGTTATATCATGATGGGAACATGTGGGGGAGAGGCCCACTTCCTCATAGCTGGTTTATGAACGAAAAAGAGGAAGAGACCAGGGTCCCACAATCCCCTTAGAGGGTATACCCCCAGTGACCCTACTTCCTCCAGCTAGGTCTCACCTAGTAAAGGTTTACCACCTCCCAATAATGCCGAGGACTGGGGACCAAGCCTTTAATACATGGGCTTCTGGGAGACGTTTAAGATCCAAACTCTAGCAATATTTCTCTCTCCTCAAACCTCCAACACCTCTTCCTCCTATGTTCTTTTCTACTTTCCTGGAAAAAGAAATTGAAGCACTCAAAAGAAAACATCTATGAGTACCCACCACATCTACCTGCCTCTGTGCCTATACACTCTTCCTTTTTTCCAGTGTCTGTGATCCTGGGGTCAATCCCTCTATTTTTTGCCCACATCCCAAACCCTCTTCTCTGCTCAAGAGAGTTGCACCAGTCATTCTTCCCTCTCTTTCCTGCACCATCCTATCTTCTCTCTGTGAACCATTTCTAACAGCATACAGACATCCTGTTATCTTCCCTATTCTTAAAATTCTCTCCTTTGACTTCATTGACCTCTTCAAGACAAATCTAGTCACTCCTGCTGAAAACCTCCTAGTGGCTCTTATCGCAGAGAAAAGACAAAGACCCTGCACAGTCAGGCCTCACCACTACTTTACCCTTTGTGCTCCACCCACAACAATATCTTTGCTTTTCCTGGAACACACACCAGGCATGCTCCTTGCTCAAGGCTTTTGTATTTCATATTTTTAAATATTTGGTGACTGTCTTCCCTCAAGATATCTGCATGTTCATTCCTTCCTTTCACATCCTCACTCAAATGTCATCTTCTAATTGAGACTTTTTTTGACCTCCTTATGTAATGATGCAACCACACCCTGATATTCACTTGTTTCCCTTTTTTGTTTTTTTTCTTAGCACTTACCACTACCTAACTACCAGATAATGTACTTACTTGTAGGAATATTGACTGTTTCTTGGATTAGAATAGAAGTTCCACTGGAACAAGAGGGCGTGTGTGTGTGTGTGTGTGTGTGTGTGTGTGTGTGTTGTGTTTACTGCCAAATATATTCCTAGCACTGCAATACCTGGCACATAGTTGTTGTTGTTAGGTACCGTCGAGTCTTACTCATAGCAACCCTTACAGGGTTTTCAATGGCTGGTTGTTTCGGGATTGCCTCGGGAGTGGATTGCCATGTCCTTCTCCCATTTTTGTGGTGCTGGGAATGGAACTTGGGACCTCAGTGACTTCAGAGTGGTGCTCTATCAGCTGAGCTAAATCCCAGCCCATAGTAGGTGTCCAATAAATATCAGTTAAATGAATGATTAAAACTGAAGACAGACATAATGTTATATCATTTTAAAGTTTCCACAGTTGTGCTCATTTATGATTCTTCTATGCTCCTGCATTAAAGTTCTCTAAATCAGACATGTGGACCTTCATTTTATCATGTTCTATTTACACATGTTTTATTTCTTTTAGGTACAGTTTGACTTCAGAGAAAGAAAAGTCAAAAACCTGGAGTGCTGTCAGCAATGCACAGAGTCTCCTTTCTGGCTTTCATTCTGGCTTATACTAAGTTTGGTTTGGAAGGAGGAGGCCTTGGTGTCTGTCTTGAGGAGGCAGCTGAGAAGATCTTGAGGGGATATCAGAATGAGGATTTTGCATCAGGAAGGATGATTCAGAGCTTGAACATGAGCTGGTACAGAGGCTGAGAGGAGAAAATGGGAGCTAGAAGGAGAAGGCAGAGTCAGTCAGATGCCTGAGAATATGGTTCTCTGGATCCGAAGGACATTTTGGCCCAAGGCAGCTTCCAAAAATCAAGAGAAGTTGCATTCCACAACAAGGATAAAAATTTTTGCTGTGATTAAAGTAAAAACAAAAGCAAAACCACAATAAGATATATTCTAAAAAAATAGAGAGGTGGTGAGCTCTAGGGACAGAAAAGCCTAATTTGTGTCTTCTAGTCCGGGGGCATGGTTCTCAGGATTGCTGTGGATTTCAGTGTAAGTCCCAAGCAGATCTGGCAAATGATGGCGTTCAATGGATGCCCCTTCTCCCACCCCAAACTCTCCTGGATCCCTGGAGTACAGCACTATGTAAGACAGAGCAAGTGCTCCACAAATGTTACCTTGATGAACAAATGATTAACACAGGAAGGTAACTTCCCAAGTCAAGCTGTGTTTATTTCCACATCACACTTCACAGAATTTGCTTGCTTTTTCTCATTTTACCCTCTCAATCTCTGCCTAACCCACTGCCTCTGCAAACCATTTGTTTATGTTCCCACTCTACAACGGAGTTAGCGTCTGCTTCTGCTATGTCAATCTCTGAGCTGTCAAATGTTCATTTCCATTTAAAAACACTGTATTTTAGCAGAGGAATGCAGACCAGGAGGCACTATGCAGACTCCAGCCTCCTTTTATTGCTCCTGGCTGGCAGGGGTTTTTTGTTTTTTAAAGCACGTTCTTGTTTTTCTCCTCTGGAGGAAAGCTTGTTTCCACAGAAGGATTTCCTCTCTTTGTGTTTATTCTTCATTCACAGTTTTAGTGTGTTCTTGAGCTTTTTATCCGTACATAATCCTCACTGTTTGAAGAATCTGAAGAGACTCTAAATTACAATCCTTTACCCTCCTCTGCAAAATATCTCTAGTTCATGCCAATAGTGGCTGACACATTTCCCTGACTTTCTTTTCATGTCTTTGCCATGAGGAAAGATATCTTAAATCACGTGGACCAGCTTCACATAACCAGGCATTTGTTTATGGGATCTTTTCTACAAGTCTTTCAGCCAAGATTCTGTGCAACAATAAGTTCATTTTAATGGAGAGAACACTCCAGTTCCTTGCAATCTATGTAACCACTGACCTATCACAAGGGCCACAAAGGTTATGGAGGTAGAGGGCCTCTGCTCAAGATAGCAGCTCTGCCCACTGAAGTAAGTGGCTAGCCTCCAGGACTAGTTTATAAGCAGTGGGGGATGAGAGCTGGAAGTTGTTTGGTGGAGCACTGACACCCTGAGGACACTCCTTACAGAATATAACCCTCATGAGTGAAGGGAGGAGATGCTTCCTTTTTGCTCACTATGTCCCAGTAGCCAAGAGCACAGCTCAGGATAGGTGTTCAGCAAACATTTGAAGAAAAAAGAAAAGAAAAGAGAAAAAAAGAAAAAGAAAAGAAAAGAGAAAAGAAAAGAAAAGGGGAGGAGAGGAAAGGGGAAGGAGAAGAAAGAAGGAAGGAAAAAGAAAAGGAAAGAAAAAGGAAGAGAGTGAGAGACAGAGGGAGGAAAGGGGAGGGAGGGAGAAGGAGCGGGCGAGGAGGGGGGAGGGAGGCAGGGAGGAGAGGGTACCATAGGAATCCCCGTAAATAAAAAGAACGTTTTGGAAGGAATTAAACCTACTGCCATCATGTTCTCCCATGTGTCTCTTTCATCTTATGCTACAGGGGCTTGCCTGTTGCTGTAATGCTAAAAGCTATACCACTAGTATTTCAGATACCAGCAGGGCTACCCGTGGACAGGTTCCAACTGAGCTTCCAGGCCACGACAGACTATAGAGAAAGACCCAGCAGCCCACTCCCCAAACAACTAGCTATTGAAAATCCTATCAATAGCAGAGAAATACTGTCCAATATAGTATCAGAAAATGAGTGCCCCAGGTTGGAAAGCATTCAAGAAATGATTGGGGAAGAGTTGCCTCTTCAAAGTAGAGTCAACCTTAATGACAGGAATGGAGTAAGGCCCCTAGGATCTCCTTTTGCTGATGTGAAGTGACTCAAAACGAGAAGAAACATACTGCAACAATGGGCTCATACATAAAAACATCAGGTGAATGGCACCGTGTTGGGTAGTTTGTTTTGTTGTACATAGGGTCGCTATGAGTCAGATGCGACTCAATGGCACCCACTACCATCACCATCATGTTCTATTTTACTAGAAAATATTTGTAATTCTACTGAAACCCCAGCGTGTTTGGCCTGGAAGAAAAAAAACTAGTCACACACAAAAAATTTTTTTACATATACACCAAAAAAAAAAAAAAAAAAAGCAAAGGAGGTCAGACAAAGTCAATGGTATTTACTCTGTGCCAAATATGATACTAGGTAGGATGTGAAAAACTAAGATAACAATTCATGTATATGGTTCAATACCCAAGTGAGTATTTGTATATGCAGAGTTACAGTTAGAATTTTTGAGCACTTGCCACATGTTCAACACAATTTAATTCTTCTAATACCACTAAGATGTAATATTATTTCCATTTGACACACAGAAATTGAGGATCTGAGCAGATTTTTAAAAAACAGCTCAATACTAGGGAGCCTTGAAAATAACATGACTCATTTTTCCAATGAAAAAATCACTCATCTACAAAATTTGGGGCTAACTTGAATTTAAAATATCTTATAAATGAAAGTATAAAATCTCTTGTATATATGATTTCAAATGAAGAATTGACCAAGGCTAGCAACTTGACTTTTCCTTTGGCCAAAAGAAGAGACAGAGATAAATTTTAAAATGTATTTCTCAAAGAACAGATGTGCCCATTAGATAAACTTTAATCTTTGGGAGTTTCAGATCTCAATTTGAATAATATTACCCTGTGAGAATTACTTAGCATGTGATGGTGCTTCCATATGAGATATAACTTTTAGAAGTCTGAACATCTCCAAGTAGGCTTCTTAAAGACAACTTTTCTAAAAGGATATTTGTTGTTGTTAGGTGCCTTCAAGTGGAGTCTGACTCATAGCCACCCTCATATGGTTTTCAATGGCTCATTGTTTTAGGATTGCTTTGGGAATGGGTTGTCATGTCCTTCTCCTGTTTTTTCTGAAGTGCTGGGGATCAAACCTCCATTCTCAGTGTGGAGGAGCACTCCACCAACTGAGCTAAACCCAGGCCAAAAGGATATTTAATGGTAACTAAACATAGAGTAGAGTTTTATTATGGGTATATTTTCAGCTTTCAGCTTTATCCAGCAGCTTTTTTTCTTAACAGCCTTATTGTTTAGCACTTAGTTTCTATCTCAGCCTCTCTTAGAGGCCTGGAATTTCTTCACCTGCCCCTACTACAGGGCCTTGAGTATGCTAGCTAGGCAAGTACTCTACCACTGAGTCACACCCCCGAACTCCTTTTTTATTTTTTTATTTTGAGACCCTGTCTAGGTTAGTTGTGCAGGCTGCCTCTGGCCTCAAACTTGTGATCCTCCTGAGATGCTGATATTACATGCATCGTCACTGCACCTAGCTAGGCCTGGTATTTCTTTAACCAGCAATTTAAAAAAAGGAAAAATGTCATTTCAAAGATATAGACTAAGTATTTGCTAAGCCTGAATCGGATACACAGAACCTAAACAAATCTAAAGATAAACCAAAGAAATGAGAATAAATAGACTTTCAACGAGGGAATATAGGACCTATAATGTTTTTCTTCCAGGAGTATGAATATATGATAATCAGATATTCACTAATGTTTACCAATTTCATTTAGCATACTCTTTCAAATGTCTTCATGATTCTAGCCACTTTTTGAGTCAACTAACAGTTTTCTGGGTCTGGGGCCTTCGCTCAGTGGTAGTTCGCTTGCGTAGCATGTGCAATGCCCTGGATACAACACCCAGCACCACAAAAAACAAATGAAACAAAAATCCCAGAGTTCTCTGGAATCTTAACATCTATCTTGCTTCCTCAGTAAAATACACAGGAATCCAAACACAGCCTCTTCCCTAGTCATGTTTTTAAAATTGTTGTGGTTTGGTGCCATCTAGTTGAGTCTGACTCATAGCGACCCTCATAGGGTTTTCAATGGCTGATTGTTTCAAGATTGCTTTGGGTGTGGATTGTCACATCCTTCTTTCACTTTTTGGAGTGCTGGGGATTGAACCCCAGTCCTCAGAGAGTGCAGAGCAGCGCTCTACCAACTGAGCCAAATCCCAGCCCGTTGTTTTTAAAATAGCTGCACACAACTCGAAAATTTATTATCAATTCTGTAAGTTGAACATTGAGTTGTTTCCAAATGTTCAATATCATGAAGGAGATTGAAATGAACAACCTTATGGATATACTTGTACATACATTCTTAATGATTCCTATAGGATCAATTATTCGTATAGATCAAAAGGTGTACACATCTTTAAGATTGTTTTGTTGTTGTTATTGTTTCTGTTGGTACTTAGGGGTTGAACCCAGGGCTTCACACATACTTTGCAAGTGCTCTACCACTGGACTGCACCACCAGCCCATTTTTTATTTTTTATTTTGAGACAAGGTCTTACTAAATTAAAAAGGCTGCCTCTGTCCTAGAACTCAAGATCCTCCTCACCCTGCCTCCTGAGTTGCTGGGATTATAGGCTTGAGCCACCTGTCTGGCCCTCCCTAAAGTTTTTTATACACATTGCCAACTATCCCAAAAGATTATATCTATGTATACTCTATGTTAAGGTAAAATTTCCATTGTGTTTTCCTGGTTTTATCATTGCTGCATATGTCAGGGCTTGGTTGTAATCATGCATAAACTTCCAAAGAAATGTTTTTATTGAAGTGTAACATAAGAAATGGATAAAGTAGATAATCTAAAGTATATAGTCTGGTGAAGTTTAATATAGGTATACCAAACCGGGCGTGGTGGTGCACGCCTGTAATCCCAGTGGCTTGGGAGGTAGAGGCAGGAGGATTGCAAGTTCAAGACCAGAGGCAGTCTGCGTAATTTAGTGAGACCCTGTCTCAAAAAGTAAAACAATGGGCTGAGGGTGCAGCTCAATGGTCCAGCACTTGCAGAGCACGCAAGCACAAGGCCCTGGGTTCAACCCCCAATAGTGCAAAAAAAAAAAAAAAAAGATAGGTATACCATCTATATCAAAGTATAGAAAACTTCCATGCCCCAAATGTTTTATTCTGACTCTTCCAAGTCAATACTCCCCCACCCCTATATAAGGGGTAATTTTTTCCTACTTCTTTCTACAATCATTAATTAGTTTAACATCTTCCCGAACTTCATTTTTCTTTACTCATTAGTATCTGGCTCATTCATCCAACATAATATCTTTGAAATTCATCCATGTTTCTACATGGTTCATTAGTTCATTATTTTTAAATAAGTTCATTATTTTTACTGCTGTGAAATACTTCACTGCATGAAAGTACCATCTTTTTATGCTACTCATTCCCCTGTTGATGTCCATTTGGGTTATTAGTTCAGAGCTATTAAAAATAAGGTTTCTGTAGATACCCCTACGCATATGTTTTGGGAACAAATGCACTTATTTCTCTTGGGTGTATGTATACCTAGTTCAAGTTGAGCATCCGTGATCTGAAAATCCAGAATTTGAAACGTTCTATAACCTGAAATCTCTTGGGTACCAATGTGACTCCACACACAGAAAGTCACACTTGACCTCATGCAATGGATTGCTGTCAAAAAGCAGGCATACTAAAAACAGTATACAAAATTACTTCCAGGCAATAATGTATATATAAGTTATGAAATATAAATAAATTTCATGTTCAAACTTGAGTCTCATATTCAAGATATCTCATTATGTATATGCAAATATTTCAAAATCCAAAATACTTCTGGTCATGAGCATTTTGGATAAGGGATACTTAATCTGTGGTAGAGTTGCTATTCATGGAGTAGGTATAGATTTAATGTTAGTGAAAATTGCCAATTTTTCAAAATGGCTGAACAAACTTACATTCCCACAAATGTGTGAGAGTTTCAGTTGTTCCACATGGTTGCCAATACACTAAATAAATCTTTAAAGTACTTGGCAGATATGACCTGACAGGGTCTTTACATGTTCAGTTTTTTACTTCAGTAATTTATTATAGGTTTCAATTGCAATACACAGACTATAATAATAGAGGAGGAAGCTTATGCAGCCAATTCAAGTGGTTGATTCTTGGTAGAAATTATCCCAATTAATCATCCTGGTCATTGTGTCTAAGATCAACTGTTGTTGGGTGCCTTCAAGTTGCATCTGACTCATAGAGCCCCTATATACAACAGAACAAAACACTACTCAACATTGTGCCATGCACATGATCTTTTTATGTTTGAGCCCATTCTTGCAGTCACTATGTTTCTTCTCGTTTTGGGTTGTATCACATCAGCAAAAGAAGGTCCCAGGGGCTTTACTCCATTCCTATCATTGATGTCCACTCTGAGGAGGCAATTCTTCCCAGTCAATTTTTTAATGCCTTCCAGGCCGGGGGGCTCATTTTCTGGCCCTATACTACAATGCTTATTTGGTATGCACAGGATTTTCAATAGCTAATTATCTCAGGAGTGGGCTGCCAGGTCTTCTCCATAGTCTGTCTTAGTCTGGAAGCTCAGTTGAAACCTGTCCACCATTGGTGGCCTTGTTGGTATCTGAGATACCAGTGGCATTGTTTTCAGCTTCACAGCAACATGCAAGCCCCTACAGCATGGCAAGCTGACAGACACATGGTGGTCAATAGATGCTAGCAATCAATAGTAATGATGTTGGTGATGATAACAGTAATGATAAAAACAAATAGCCCTTACAATAATCTTTGGCCTATAGCTGTACCACCCTGGCACCTGATCCCATCATATCTTGGAAGTTAAATAGGGTCAGTCCTGGTTAGTATTTGGATAGGAGAATATCTGGGAACACCAGGTGCTGTAGGCTTGGGAGAAAGACATAGTAACGTACTCCCTAAAAACAATCAGCCATTGAAAACCCTTGGTAGCATAGAAGCCACTGATATAGTGCCAGGCATGGGGAGTGTTTCATCTGTTGTACATAGGGACACTATGAGTTGGACCCAACTCGAAGGCATCTAACCACACAACAACATAATAATGTTCTACAATAAATATCATCCAGTCCATTCTAAAGAAGAGAAAACTGAGACTCAGTGAGGTATGTCACAAAAAAAAGGGTAGAGGGGAAATTAACCTGAATCCTATCTGATACCAAATCTGTATCTATTCCACCATTACCATGTCACACTCTCCCTCAGTTACCTCCCACAGGCCACAGTTTAAAATCTGCATCAAAGATGACATAGATGTAACCCAGGTACTGCCACACACTTGTCCCAGATGAGTGACAAATGAGGATCCTCTTTCTAGCTGACCTCAGAGCACTTCCTAAAAAAACTACTCCAGGCAAACACTAGCAATCAATCACAGTTGGCTTGTGAGGTGAAACTAACTTGCTATCCCTGAAGGAAAACATTAATTCAGATGAACAGGACAAAGTCAGATTCAACAAAGAATGTATATGCTCCACAGATCAGGACTTTCATTTAATTCACTCCAGCCTCCCCAGGGTGCAGAACAATGCTTGCTATATAGAAAGCACTTGGCACATATTTGTTGAATGAATGAAAGCTGTTATAAGTCCCATGCATTCAGTGAATTTATAGAGAATGAAGATAGACAAAAAGAAGAGTGCAACTCTAATGCAAATTAGCCTGGATTAGCCATAAAAGCATAACACATGGTGAGTAAATGAGAAGGGAGTGGTTTGAACCCACCAAGCAACACAGCACTTAAAAAGAAATACAGTATTACTTTTAACTGTTTTAATCTAAACCCACCATATTCTCAGGCAGATATTCTAATGGGCTTGATATAATAAGCAGATGGAAATTTATAATTAGTGACACCATTTGCTTAAAACTACTTACAACTTAAATTGTTAAATCTCTTCTTTTCAGAGAGAGCAAATGGGACTTTCAAGCCAAACTGATCAGATGAGTCCAAATGGATGAAATCTTAAATTATTTGAACAGAAGCTCCAATGTTGTATTCCTTATCTTTTTCTAGCACAGAGACTTTTTTCTTTTGACTCTAAAATGGAAATATATCTAGTTTTTAATTGTAAGAGTCATAATTGTTCT
Organism: Pedetes capensis; assembly: GCA_007922755.1. Taxonomy (NCBI): domain Eukaryota; kingdom Metazoa; phylum Chordata; class Mammalia; order Rodentia; family Pedetidae; genus Pedetes; species Pedetes capensis. The sequence continues at coordinate 60,697 of VMDO01009881.1, forward strand.
AAAAATTTCCCATAATACAAAAGTAGAAAGTGGAAGCAAGCTATCTCCTTTCTTCCCAATCATACAACTTCTCCCTAACCCAAATGACAAGAGTTGTCAAAAAATAGTGGCAGGTGCTAAATCCAGCTTATTCCTGTATTTATACTTGTTTTTATACAGGCCTGTGAGATAAGAATGGTTTTCACATTTTTTGTAATTTTTGTTTGATGGTTTTTTCTGTGCTGTGGATTGAACCTAGGACCTTGCACATGCCAGGCAAGCATTCTACCACTGAGATACATCCCCAGCCCCTGTTTGTTTCTGAGACAGGGTCTCACTGTATAGCTCAGGCTGTCCTCAAACTCATGATCCTCCTGCTTCGGCCTCCTAAGTGCTGGGATTGCAGGTATGAGCCACCATGCCCAGTTGGTTTTTATACATTTAAATGGTTGAAAAGAAGAATATTTTGTGACCTATGAAAATTATATGAAATTCAATGTTCAGTGTCCATAAATAAAATTTTGCTGGCACATAACCACATCCTCTCATTTATATATTCTCTAAGGCTGCTTTCACACCAGAGCTGAAGAACTGAGTAACACCCCTGGTCTAACAGTCTTGCTAAAAGTACTTTTCTTTCTAACTCACTATCCCTTATCTCACTATCTACATATCAAATTGTTTGATACAATACCTTGGGTTTATCAACTTGCTTTTTTTTATTCAACTATATATTGTGGCTCTTTTAGTCCATTTTGGCTGTAATAACAAAACACAATAGACTCAGTAGCTTCTAAGCAACAGAAATTTATTTCTCACAGTTACTGGAAATCCAAGGTGAAGGCACTGGTGGGTCTGGTGTTTGTTGAAGATCTACTTTCTTACAGACAGTGCTTTGCTGCATCATCATGTGGTGGAAGAGTCAACAGCCTCCATCCAGCAGTCATCTTTTATAAAAGCACTAATTTATTGCCTAATAACCTGCCAAAAGTTCTACCTCCTAAGACTATTGCATTGGGGATTAGGTTTCAACATATGAGTGAGAAGGGGACATAAATATTCACACCACAGCACTTGCCATCTTTCTTTAACTTTTCATAGACGTACCAACTTTCTAATGAGTATTTAGCTGTTAGCCACAGCCCTTTGAAGTTTTTCATAGGCATTTCCCTATCAGCCATACTTTCAAAAGCATTTATACACACACACACACACCCATGTATCTTGCTGAGAATTCTGAGCACAGGGAATACATATTGGAAAGGGCTCACTAGAAAATAGGAGTGATAACCCTGTGACTTCTCTTTGCAGTAAGCAAAGCACAATGGTAATCAAGCTCTCTCCAACTTAGCCGGTCAGGTCTGATAAAACATGCCCTATGCAATTATGCTAGTTGGATGGGGAAACATTTATTTGCCAAGCAAATGTTTTGGGTGAATGAGGAACCCCAAGCAAAAATGTTAGATGTTAGCCTTCTGTTCTTGTAGCTAATAGGAGGAAGTAACTTTAAACTGTGTAGCTCTCATACCTAATTTCCAGTGACTCACAGATTCATAAAGAATCTGATTTTACATCGATTTAGTTCCTACAATTATTTTGATGGCACTTTGTTAACATCCTGCTAGCAAATATGTTTTTTCGTAGAAGATTTCAACTTAGTCAGTAAATTTATTCCTAATGTAGATGGTCTTTGGAGTTTACTTTAGTGAGAGAGAAAAACATTTTTTGAGTATGCAAAATAATTTCTGGGATGATTTTCAGGGATGGTTTGGATTAAGAATTAAGTTTTTGCTAGAGGAGACTTTCTGTAATAGCACTAATATTAAAGAACACACAATCTTTTGGCCTCATATATGATTCTAATTTAGGTTATATTGGTTAAGCAAAGTTGTCAGGTGTCTAAGTTATTTGTTGTTTTTGTTGTTTCAGTGCCACTGAGTCAAGTCAGATTCATAACAACCCTATGTATAACAGAATGAAACACTCTCGATTCTGTGCCAGGCACATGATCTTTTTTATGTTTAAGACCACTGTTGCAGCCACTGTGTCAATCCATCTAACTGAGGGTCTTCCTGTTTTTCATTGACCTGCCACTCTTCCCAAACATGATGTCCTTTTCCAGGGACTGGTCCTTCCTGACAACATGCCTAAAATATGTCAGACATAGTCTAGTCATCCTAGCTTCCAATGAACACTCTGGTTGCACTTCTTCTAGGACAGATACTGCTATGTAACATACAACCCCAAAATCTCATGGCTTGAAACAACTCATTCATTTCTCTCATAAAATCTGCAATTTGGGGGCAGTGTTCAGCAGAAACAGCTCACTTCTGCTGTATGTGTCATTAATCTGGGTCACTTAGTTGAAGTTAGAGGATCCATTCCCAAGATAGCTCAGGCTGAGGGTTCAGGTGGGGCTGTCAGCCATTGTCCATATTTCTGATCTGTATGGGCCTTTCCAAGGGGTTTCTTAGGCTTTGTCACAGCATGGCTGCTGGGTTTTATGAGTCACAGAAGCCAAGGAAGTCTTCCTTTAGTTTTCCTCATAAGTCAAGCACCACCATCTTTCCTGCATTATATCAGTTAAGCAAGTCATTAAGGGTTGCCCATGCTCAAAGGGAGGGGAATTAGATCTACATCACAATGGAAGAAGCCGTAAAGAATTTATGGCCATCATTAAGTTACCACAGCACATAAATGCATTTCTGAAAATCATGACTTGGATATTAAAATGGCAACAAAGAGAGGCCAAAGATAGAGCTGGAGTACTCATGACTGAAACAACTCTCCTGAGAGAAAGTAAAACCCAGCAGTCAAGGGAATATGCCTCCCCAGTGTGATTCCTTGCTCTGTCATGTACCAGCTATGTGACCATGGACAAACTGCCTGCCCTTTCCATGTCCCCATATCTTTGTCTACAAGGTGAAGGAAATAATGATATCTATAGCACAGAGTTTGGGGAAATCAAGATTGTCCTTTTAGTTTGTTTGTGCGTGTTTGTTTTTAAAAACTGTTAGGAAACTTATATAACATATGCACAGAAAGATGCAAAATAATAAGTTGTCTATGAGTTTTTACTAACTGGCCAGACTCATTTGACTACTCCCACACAGACCAAGAAATGGAACACTGCCAGGATTATAAACAATAAGGTGTCGTAGGGACTTTGGCAAACAAGAGACAGCAGACTTTTGGGTCTTGTCAATGGTTGCTATATAGTAATAACGGTGGGATGTGCAGGCTGAACAATATACAGCACAGGGTCAGACTTAGGGCAAACGCCCCTATTTGAAACTTCGCACATAGAAGGTGTCAGCAGAGGATATGTTTTAAAGAATGTGGGGAGAGCCAGGCATGGTGGAGCACGCCTATAATCCCAGTGACTTGGGAGGCAGAGGCAGGAGGATCACAAGTTTGAGACCAGAGGCACTCTGCATAATTTAGTGAAATTCTGTCTCAAAAACTAAAAAAATGGGCTAGGGGTGCAACTCAGTGGTACAGCACTTGCAAAGCATGCAAGCAGGAAGCCCCGGATTCAACCCCCAGCACTGAAAAAAAAAAAAAAAAAGAACATGGGGAGATTTGGAATAGTGGTGAGGGATACGAAGATGGAAAGGAGCAAAGAACAAAAAGGGGATATCAGCATAAGAGACGTTGACATTTTATGGACAGCTAAGCATGGTAGGGATAATGGGCATGGATATAACTGAGCTCAAGTTTCTAGAAAGAACCTAGGCTTGTAATCATCCTAACACAGAAAGAAGGCTTCCAGATGCTGCGGAAAACCTAGAGACATAGCTGAGTGCTCACCCTTCATATGTGTCAGCTATTTAAATTTACTATGAAGCATCTTAAGGAGACCCACTCCCATAGGAAACTGTCCTAAATTTTCTCCTCCTCTCCTTTTGCTCATTCCACACAGAGTAGGGCTTTTGTTTTCTCTCCTTCCTTCATTGTCTTGTCTTGCATTTTTATACATTGCCCTTCTGTGTGGAGTTCCTAAGGTTTCTCCCTCTTATGAAATGTCTCACAGCACATGTAGTGTGGAAGATTTTGGCACTTTACATTCTTTTTGGAAAGAGACAGATACTGATCAGTGAGAAAGTAAAGTACTCTTCACAATTCTGTATATGAAATCTAGGGCATCTGGTAGACCTCTTCAAATAATCCTGAGCTCTCCTCACCCACTTTGACCATGGAAGGTACTTTAAGCAGCAGCTAATGGAATACTCAGCAGTAGTGTGAGAAGGGGAAATCTGGGATCAATAGCAACTAACTGGGTAACTGACAGATCTAGGGGTGGCTGCCCAGGAGATACAGATGGTGAGAGCAACATCAGGAAGAAGATGGATTTATCCAGAAATATTTAGATTGAACCACTATCTGAAGATTCCATTATGCCTGAGCTTACTAAAAGAAACAGAACCCAAAAGACATTTAAGTTTAGTGCAAGCCAAAAAGCAGGGCTCTCAACACCATTTCCCCTTTCCACGCCCTTTCCTGTCTTCTATTACTCTGTCAGACTGTGTATGGTTAAATGAAGCTTTATTGACTAAAGGACTCTAGTGGTTACTGACAGTTCTTCTCCAGCTCTACCCTCTGCCTGATCCAAACCACATGGCCACAATGGTTTTCTGTTGACTTTGGGAGGAAGATGATTTTAAATCATTTCATTCTCTTATTAAAGGTGAAGCATATAATATAGAGATCTAAAGAGTTCTCTGAAAATACGTTGTCATTTATAAATCATTACCTTGAAGGCATTATAATGGTGTAGTTGGCTTGTTCATATGTGTGAGCACTATTTTATGTTCAGCACATTCTTGTGAAAGCTCTAAATAACTTTAAATACATTTAGAAAGAGGAAAGATATAAATTAATGAAATCAAAGTAAAGAAAGACTTTATTCTCCTGAAATCTCATTTTCTCCCCTGTATCCTTAAATAAAGTGCTTTTTACTAAGCACTGTCATGGGTATTTTAACTGTTGTAGCATAAAATAGCCTGTAGCTATAGCCCTGTGGCATCCGATCCCATCAGATCTCAGAAGCTAAGCAGGGGCAGGCCTGGTTAGTACTTGGATGGGAGACCACCTAGGAACACCAGGTACTGTAGGCTTGGGAGAATAACCCAGCAATTCACTCCCAAAAATCAATCCGCCATTGAAAACCCTATGAATAGCAGAGAAGCACTGATAAAGTGTTTTGCCTGTTGTACGTAGGGTTGCTATGAGTCAGATACAGACTCAATGGCACCTAACAACAACAATAATCATAAAACAAACTGAAAAAGTGGTAAGTATTGGCTTTTCCTTGGTTAAGATTAGCTCGGGCTGGGATTTAGCTCAGTTGGTAGAGCGCTGCACTGCAGTCTCTGAGGTCCCCAGTTCAATTCTCAGCACCGCAAAAATGGGAGAAGGACCTGGCAATCCACTCCCAAGGCAATCCTGAAAGAGTCTGCCATTGAAAACCCTATGAGGGTCGCTATGAGTCGGATACCAACTCCATGGCACCTAACAACAACAACAAACATTTTTCAGTGAAAGAATAAAATTTCTCAATAATTTAGGATGAGTTATGACTTTTATTTAAGAAGGCCAAGATTAGCTAGCCATGGTAACATATGCCTGGAGTCCCTGCCACTTGGGAAGCTGAGAAGCAGAAGAATTATTTGAGCCCAGGAATTGGAGAACAGCCTGGGCAACATAGCAAGATCTCACCTTACCAACCACCACCACAAATAAGGAAAAACAACAAAAAAGAAAATTGAGGTTATTTTGGAGAGGGAGCTTATAGGTGGTGATGGGAATATGTTTTAGGCTTCACAAATAATAGGAACTTGAGACAAGAACAGTTTACATGACTCAGGATTTAGCATTGAGCATCTACATTTTGGGTTAGATGTAAAATACTTTTATTTGGACCTACAGCTTTATGGTATTGGAATTTTAGCATATGTGCTAGAAGTGTACATACAGACATGTATTTTTATATAATTAGACTATATGAATTCATTCTGAATCTTTTTTCAAAAACTGAATAGTGCACACCTCCCTGTTATAATAGCTACACCTACAGTGATGAAGCTAACCAATGTTGTATCACTGGATATTATTTTTTCTTATTAATTTTTACAAACCCTTCTGTGGAGGAATGACTTTCAGAAAATAGATTGCAGTGCGGGAGCTGTTCTGCTGCTTATGAAACTCTGATCTAGAAGTAGGTGGTCTATAAATAAGTTTAGCTCCAAGGTTTCCCAGGAATATATGCTAAGTGAAAGGTGACAGGGTGGCCACTTTCTGGCTACATCCAACTTCCCAGGATGAAAGGCTTTCTGCACCTGACCTGGTCTAGTTGCTTGCCAGGGGCACCAGGTGTTGGTATGCTGTGGCCTATTGTTGGATATTAGCACTGTTTTAAAGACGCTTATTGTTCTTTACATATACCTTTATATGCCTGTCCCATTATTTCCTTAAGATAGTCTCCTAGAAGTAGGGTGACTAGAACAAAAGATAAATATGTTCTAAAGCTTAGGATACATAATTCAAGTTGCCCTCCCATAAGACCGTCTTGATCTACCTTCTCACCATGGCATTACTCCTCAAACCCTTGCCAGCACTGAACCCTGTATTTCTTTACCATCTTACTGTCATCAGCTTAATTATGTATCTTCAGGTATTTGGAAAGTTGATCTTTTAATACTTTTATTGCCATCTGAATTTCTTTTGTGAACCGCTTTTTCATGACCTACACTGGTATAGGCCTGCAGTGGTACCACTGTGATCCCATCAGATCTTGAAAGATAAGCAGGGTCGGGCCTGGTTAGTACTTGGATGGGAGACCGCCTGGAAATACCAGGTGCTGTAGGCTTGGAAGAAGGACCTGGCAACCTATTCCCAAAAGCAATCAGCCATTGAAAACTCTATGAATAACAGAGAAGCACTAACAATACTGTTTCTCCTGTTGTACATAGGGTCACTATGAGTCGGACACTGACTCAATGGCACCTACCAACCCCATTGGTATTGGGTCACTTTGTGGCTTTCTCATATAAACCATCAATGCATAGCAGATATCCCAGGCATTTGATGAATGATTACTTGCACATATGAGGCAATTCTGGGTGTGAAACATGTATAAGGAGAGAAAGAAAAAGGAAAGTCCCAAACAAAGCTCTTGTTTCTTGCCTGAAATAGATGAAACCTGCTCTCCAGTTGGTTTGTGTCAACATAACCAAGACTTCTGGCTGAAAAAATGCTGGCTCTGGCTGCTGGGTCAAATAACATTTCACTTGGCGGAATGACTCTGCATCCTTCAAATAAAAAGGGGCTTACAGTACTCTAAGCAATGCATCAGTGACAGTGGGATAAGTACATTCCTACAGAACCACATATATATGAGCAGGAGTTCACCTGTTCATAAAAAGTTCATTATTTTATTATTTAATCCAATTAATCTTATTCTTTTTTTTTTTTGATAGTACTAGAAGGGTTGAATCCAAGGCCTCATTCATGCTCTGCAAGTGCTCTACCACTGAGCCACACCCCAAGCCCATTTTTTACATTTTGAGACAGAATCTAACTAAATTATGCAGGCTGCATCTGGCCTTGAACTCGACATCCTCCTGCCTCTACCTCCCAAGTCGCTGGAATTAAAGGTATGTACCACTATGCCCAGCTTTAACCTTTCTTTCTTAAAATAGGATTTACATGCCAAATACTATAGGGCTGGAGACCATCTTAAACAAAATGTCTGAAATGCAAAAGTCCTTTTTGGGTATTTTATCACTTTAAGTGTTAAATAGTACATCATATTCACAGATGCTTTCCTGGTACCCCAAACTCATTAATTTCTATTTCAGGCCTCCTATATTCATTATTTCTATCTACTGGTATGGCTACCTTCCCAGGTACTTGGGCTGAAAACTCTGACATAATCTTTACTTCTCGTTCTCTCTTGCTCTACATACCTAATCAGTTGCCAAATCCTAGAGATGTTCTTTCTTAGTTTTTTTTTATATATAAAGGTTTTTTCAGAATACTTTTAGATTTATAGCAAAATTGCAAAGATGTACAGAGTTCCCCTATTCTCCTGATATAGACAATCCCTAGTGTTAACACCAGGGCTGGGATTTAGCTCAGTCAGTAGAGCGCTGCGCTATAGTCTCTGAGGTCCCGAGTTCAATTCCCAGCACCGCAAAAATGGGAGAAGGGCCTGGCAATCCACTCCCAAGGCAATTCCAAAAACAGTCAGCCATTAAAAACCCTATGAGGGTCTCTATGAGTCAGATACCGACTCAACGGTACCTAACAACAACAACAACAGTGTTAACACTTTATAGTACCACAGAATATGTCACAACTGAGGAACCAATATTGATACACTGTTGTTACCTAAACTCTACACTTTGTTCAGATGATATTAGTTTTCCCATAGTGTCCTTTTTCTGCCTTAGGGTCCCATATCTAGAATATTCCTTTATGTCATATCCATTTAGTCTCCTTTGGTCTATGACAGTTTTTCAGACCTTTTCTTTTCTTTTTTCTTTTTTTCTTTTCTTTTCTTTTTCTTTTTCTTTTTATTTATCTTTTCTTTTTCTTTTTTGTGGTACTTGGGAGTTGAACCCAGGGCCTCAAACATACTTGACAAGTGCTGTACCACTGGGCTGCACCCCAGCTCATTTTTTATTTTTATTTTTATTTTGAGTCAGGGTCCTGTGAAGTTATGCAGGCTGCCTTTGCCTTATGAGTTGCTGAGATTACAGGTATGCACCATAGCACTGAGCTCTGACTTTCCTTATTTTTGATGGCCTTGGCAGTTTTGAGGAATGCTGGTCAGGTATTTTGTAGATTTATTTGATATTTTTCTCATTATGGGTTTTTGTTGTTGTTGTTGTGAGGTGCTGTTGAGTTGTATCTGATTCATAGTGACCCTTATAGGGTTTTCAGTGGCTGACTGTTTCAGGATTGCCTTGGGAGTGGATTGCCACATCCTTCTCCCATTTTTGCGGTGCTGGGAATCAAACTTGGGACCTCAGAGACTGCAGAGCGGCACTCTACCAACTGAGCTAAATCCCAGCCCTTACTGGTTTTTAGGAGTGCCCTTTTCATCACATTATATCAAGGGAACATACTATCAACATGAATCTGAGCTGTTTCAACTTGTTGTTGTTAGATGCCGTCGAGTCGGTATCTGACTCATAGTGACCCTCATAGGGTTTTCAATGGCAGACTGTTTCGGGATTGCCTTGGGAGTGGATTGCCAGGTCCTTCTCCCATTTTTGCGGTGCTGGGAATCGAACTCGGGACCTCAGAGACTGCAGTGCAGCGCTCTACCAACTGAGCTAAATCCCAGCCCATGTAAGGGATTTTTCGTCACATCAGCCAATTTTCCAATGTTCATCAATTTTCCAATGAATACCAACCAGTCGTCCTAAAATTCAATTCACTGCTGACACTAACTACTCAAATTTAGTATAGACTTCATAGGTTAAGAGCTCAGTTCCACAAGACTGCTCCCACTTCAGATGCCAATTCCAAGTATAGGGCCTCCCATACTTCTGACTAAGTAGCTATAAATTGATGGCAGGACCCCTTCCTCAGATTTGGTAATTTGCTAGAATGGCTCATGAACTTAGGAAAGTCCGTTACTTACTGTTATCAATTTACTGAACAGGACACAATGTCGAGCACAGTGGTACACTGCTGTAATCCCAGCAACTTGGGAGGCTGAGGCAGGAAGATCACAGATTCAAGACACCCTGTCTCAAAATTTAAAAAAGAGGAGAGGGACTGGGGGTATGGCTCAGTGGTGGAACACTTGCGGAGTAAGCACAAGGCCCTGAGTTCAACTCCCAGTTCTGCCAAGAAAATAAAAATGAAAAAAGGATATGAGTGAATAGCTAGATAAAGAGGTACATAAGGGTGGGGTCCAGAAGTGTCCCCAGCATAGGAGTTTCTGCCCCTGTGAGCTAGGGTGTGCCGCCATTCTGACATGTGGATGCCTTAATTAATCTGGAAGCTTTCTGAACTCTGTAAAGAGTTTTTGATGGAAGACCCTTAACACATGTAGGTTTGATTAATCATTGGCTATTAGTGATTAACTTAATCTCTAGGGCTCTTCCCCTCCCCAGAGGTCAGCAACAATGATGTCCACAGGCCAAATCCAACCCATCATCTGTTTTATAAGGCAGACAAGTTTAGCATGGTTTGTATATTTTTTAACAGCTGAAGAAAATAAAAACATATTTCACAATGGTAAAACTTAAATGAAATTAAAATTTCAGTGTGCATAAATAAAGTTTACCAAACATAGCTATGCTCACTGTTTACATATTGCCTATAGCTGCTTTCATGAAACACTGGCCAAGTTGAGAAATTGTGAGAGAAACTTTAAGGCTCACAAAGATTAAAGTACTGTACCTACTATCTGACCCTTTGCAGGATACATAGGTCAACCCTGACTATCCATGTTGTTAACTATCCACTGTGTAGCCTTTTTGTTAGCTGATGGAGAAAAGCAGCAGCCTCCAACCTCTTAAGATCTGTCAAAAACTGTGCAATTTACAAAGTATATAACAAAATCCTCTAAAATATTTATTAAGGATCACAGACATGAGGTTTGCTGTGCTTCTCCACTCTTTTAGTGATGCAGTCATGTATGTGCCATAGAGTGTTTGAGAATGGGAGAGAAGAGATGCAGAGTAGGAACATAGAGCAGGGAAACATACATTACCCTGGACATTAGAAAGGGAGAAAGGAGGAGGGACTCCCTCAATTAAAAGATCATACATAAAACTTATGCAATGAACTGAAAAAAAAAAAAAAAAAAAAGAGTACCCTGGAAAACTGTAACAGGCCAGGGGTCTTCTACCTACAAGCACTGAGGTCGTCCTTCTTGCTTATAGCAAAAGTAGTCTTAGAAACTTTGACTGCATGTTTCTGAGTCTCAGCTGCTTCAACCACTGCAGAGAAGGCTTCTCCAAGTCAGCTCCCTTGCCAGAGCATGAGCCCTCATCATTCCTATTCACAAACAACAAGGCTGGCCACTCGCCCAACTCTAAAATTGTTCTCTGTTTATTTCTAACTCTAGGAAATTACAGAGATGTCCCATGATAACTGTATTCTGGGGTGTTATTTTAAGTGATTTGTGTTGTGCATTTAACTCAGAAAATTACTTTTTTTTCCTCAGTATGTTTTTTGAACAGTCATTTTTCTAAGTTTTCTCAAATATTTATGGCATTTTATATTAGGCCTTTCCTTTAAAGAGTGTTTTGCAAAGCAGAAAAGATTCCAGCATTGTTTAAGAATCAGAAAAATGGGATAATCTTTGGAAAGGAAAATGCAGTTGTCACAAAAACACAGAGTACAAAGGGAAGGCCATTTGAGGATAAGTTCAAAAAGGCAGATACTAAGCAAAACCACTGACCTTAGAAAGTTCAAGGTTAAAGACATTGCTAAGGCTGTGTGTCATACTGACCTAAAGACCTCCACATTTTACACTGCATACTTTTTAAAATGTGTCTGATTATTTCAGCAACTGTCTGAGGTTAAGAATTAGCTTCATTTTTCAAGAAAAGTCCAGAGAAATTAAATGGCTCATTTAAGTCACCTCCATGCAGTTAGAGCTCAGTATACTGGATTCATTATTATAGATGATATAGATATAGATATAGATACACATATACATACATACATACACATACACATACACACACACACACACACACACACAGCCTACCATCATGCCTTGGAACACAGCAGGTAAAGAACTGTTGAGAAGCTGGGCACAGTGGTGTACATCTGTGATTCCAGTGGCTTGGGAGGCAGAGGCAGGAGGATCGCAAGTTTGAGACCAGAGGCAGTCTGTGTAATTTAGCGAGACCCTGTCTCAAAAAGTAAAAACAAAATGGGCTGGGGGTGCAGCTCAGTGGTACAGCACTTGTAAAGCATGCAAGCAGGAGGCTCTGGGTTCAACCTCCAGTACCTACCCCCTAAACAAAAAGAACTATTGAAAAAATATCATTCAGCCAAGTGACCAATCCCCAAACCTGCGGCCTCTGGCTATTTTCATGGTTAATAGATGGAGATGATCCCCTGGTACAATAAATGCTCTTTTCACCTATTTTAATTTCAAGATGCAATTTGTGAATCCACAACTTGCCAGCTTGGGCATCATCTACGGGCAGCTCTACCATTTAGTGAGTTAGTGGTACATAGAACCAGGAGAGGGCTTCAACATCTTATTTCTTAAACGCTATGTTAATTCCAATAATGGTTTAGCAATAAGGCAAGGTAGTGTAAAGTGAGAATTCTGCAGAGTACACTAGACTAGCCTTCTGTTAGAAGTCACACAGGTAAAAGAGAATGAATATGAGGATCCACCAAAAAAGCCAAAGAATATACAACTTTTTGTTATTTTCTCATAGAAACATAAATTCTCAAATATAGTACACTTGGAGTCACTAATACCTACTTACATAATGATGCAAATGTTTACAGCCACAACTTCCATTGCAGGAGTTAGGGTTTCAAAATAAATATTTATACAATGTTCCCTAAGGCAGGAGGATACCAAATGGACATCGGCTAGGCTTACTGAGCGCCTTATAAACTTTTCCCTTTTCTGTCTCTGGCATGAATAGATACTTTCAGGTAATGCCATCTGGATTTTAGAGACACATTGGAGATGATAAGGCATGAAATTACTTTGCAAAAGAAATCATTTCTCTGATTCAATAAATGATGCTGGGTTTTGGGCAGTCCATTTAATACCCGATCTGAATTAGGGAGAGAAAAGAAAATCTTTAATGCTATTCAAGTTCTAGACTGAGACATTGGCTCTGAGAGATGAGAAAAGAATTTATTTAAAAAGAAAATCTAAAGAGTACTTGATCACAATAGAGAGATTCATTTTATTATTCCCAAGAAAACAGTATATTGTCCCCAGATTTTGCAACCAGGCCACCCAGCTATGCTGAGATAACTAGATATACAAAGTTTAGTGCCTGTCAAGGGCAAACTGGTTCCCTGGACAAAGTCACTTGCTTTGATACAAGACACAACAGCAATTTTTTCACCAAGACAATAGGGAGACTGTAGTACCCTAAAGAAAAAGTGACATTCTGGCCAATATTGGTCAAAAGTACAATTCTTTTGGAACAATTTAGCACATGCTTCCTCCCTCAACCCACCAAGGCAGGAAATAAAAATGTATTTCTAAAATGAATGAATTTTTTTCCAGTACTGGGGGATGGAACCCAGGGTGCTCCACCACTGAGCTATACCCCAACCTCTTCTTTATTTTTTATTTTGAGACAGGGTCTTGTTAAGTTGCACAGGCTGCCTGTGGCATCAAATTCACGAACTTCCTGCTTCAGCTTCCCAAGTCACTGGGATTACAATTGTGCACCATACTGGCCAGCTGTATGTTTTAACAATATTTATATTTTTTTGATTAATGTGATCACAAAAATATATCTTCCCTTTGCTATGTGAAATGAAGAAAAATTGGAAGTGGCTGCAATGGAGATTTTGTTTCATATCCTCCTATATCTGCCATGAAATCTCAAAGTTATTAGCCTAGAAGAAATCTGGACATGTCCTTGCATCTATATATATTATCATCAACTTGCTTCAAAGTGTGGCATTTTGATCCATAGCATCAGCTTCCTCCAAGAGCTTGTTAGAAATGCAGTCTTCCTATAGCCACCTTATTTTTGACAAAGGAGCAAAGCAAGTAAACTGGAAAAAAGACAGCCTCTTCAACAAATGGTGCTGGGAAACACGGTCATCCACATGCAGAAAAATGAAAGTGGATCCGCATCTCTCAATATACACGAGAGTTAACTCAAAATGGATAAAAGATCTCAACATAAAACCAGAAACTTTAAAACTCATAGAAGGCAAGATAGGCAATACACTCCATCATATAGGCATTGGAAAAGATTTCCTTAATAGGACCCCAATTGCTCAAGAAATTGCAAC